>PQWD01000174.1:19902-88072 GCA_019425675.1 Leucinodes orbonalis
TACGCGGTATTTTACTCGAGAGACAAGAGTGAAGTTTTTGTTTCTAAACGTGCGCTGTGTATTGGTCCGCTTTAAAGTAATAAATATAAAATAATATATTCCTTTCTTGCGTTTTAAATTTTATGGTAAATAGTTTTAATGATAAATAACACTACCGAATTTGATAATCGCTGCCTTTTTAAAGTCACTACCGGGAGTCATCTACCGGTGCTTACAGGCTGATTAAAAGAAGCAAAAGAGATGTCTACGATGTGGTATAATATTAAGGAAAAAAATCCAGCAGTGTTTCTTCAGTTCTTGTTTAGACATTATCCTATATATAGATAAATAAAAAAATAAAAAAAATAAGGAAGTTACTATGTTTGTATGTACCAAAAGCTAAAGCTTTTGGCTGCTTAAAGGCAGAAGTCTGCGTTTTTTAATTTCATACACAGTTACAATCACAGTTGTAGCCTCTTGAAGCCGAATTGAATAATTCCGAGAAAACGTCGAAATCATCTTTGTAGCTGTATTCCTCCTATCACACGGGTATGTAAAATGTAAATAGGAAAGGTTTAATATTATTTAAAATCTTATTTCCCATCACTTTGCTTTAGTTATTTTTAATAACATTACGGAAAAGTCGTTAACAAACACATGCCAAACGTGGAATTTTTCTTATTGGTTGCTGTCTGAAAACCTTCAAAACTTTACCGGGCTAGTGGCGAGCTCAGATATCTCTTAGAATAAAACCGCGAACAAAATCAATATCGATAATAGGGAAGTAGAATAATTAATGTTGTAAATATTTATAAAATACTATATATTATGGTGGCCTTTTTATACATCGAAAAGCTTACGTTCCAACTACAAGTTAAGTACTTGAATATGTATATGCACATTTATGGCAATACACGTATTTAAATTGAATGATTCGTCTTTAATGATATTTATTCATTCAAGAAAGTTATTTAAAAAAATATATAAAAATGATTTAAAAAATGACTGACGGATATTAATAATTTTCATATTGATTTATGTCTATTTCGCATCCAGTCAATATTCCACCTCAATACTATTTGCCGTAACAAGAAAACGACAAAAAATGACAAAAAAAGCACCTCTAGATTTGGAATACATTTTGGTGTAATAATATTATATTGACATAGCAAAAGGTATTACCTAAATACACATTTAAAAGAAAAGATTAATAAATAATAATAGAAAGATATTCTAAACAATATTTTTTTATGTATATGTGTTCACATAAAATAGGACTTTAAATAAATAATTATGATGATGTTTGTCTACGATTGCAAATTACAATTCAAATAATAATTATATAATTACTATTAATACAAAATCGATTGTACTTATAATAATTGAATTATTTATAAAGTATCATTGCCTATATTATATAATAGAGCAGGATTACCAACGTTGTTAACATTAATTTCTATTTATTTCCTTCAACATCAACCCTTTTTATAATAATATCCATTATAATAAATTTTTCGTAACTACAATACTTGAATAATGAAGTGGCAGGGTTATATTAAAACGAGTTTTCAATGCAAGAATTGCGATTTAGACTATATAATCTCCATTAGCGCTAATTTTATAGTCCATAAATTTAAATGCAGTTAAATTAACATAAAGGTGGCGCTCGCTGTGGTATGAAGGAAACTATTATGCAGGTTGGAACGGATCGCTCGGCTTAAGTTTCATTGTACAGTTGAGCTTGTTTTAGAGTGACGGTAAATCTCTAGCCATTTTACGGTTTGGCTCAGTGTGCTGCGAAAACGCATAACGAAAGTACCATCAACAAAACAATTTTATGTATATATAATATTTAACATGCTTTCTACAAAGAGAGGTCTAAAACTGCGAACAAAAAGTTTTTTTTTATTTCAAGAATCTTGTTCATTTGAAACTACATTAATGAGCATGGATTACACGTAAATATATTGTCACAAACTATGCAACAAAAACATTCGTATGTAAACTTTGTATTGCTGACCATACCTTATTTGGATTGGTTCGATTTAAACTAACCGAACTTGCAGCTCGCTAAACAACGTCCCATTTGACTGAGGTGAAACTAAATATGTTTTATTAGTTGTGAAATATTGGGTATGGAACCGTTTCAAAATGGCGCTTGTTGGTGCTATTACATTAGTATTAATTTTTTTTTTTGCTGCAGAGCATAAAAGCTATTGATTTAAAAATGTATTTTTGAATAAAAACTTGTTACGAGAGCAGCTAAAACAGAATTGAGCATACGCTATTAAGCACAAAACAGGTGTATCCCAGCTTTAGAGGGAATAATAAGGAAAGTCAAATACAATGATGAGAAAGCTGCTTTTCACTTAAAGTAAATTAGACAAATATACCTAACTTACCCCGATTACAATATTATATAAATGTCTTTTCATTAATTTAATTTTCTATGATCACTTTCCGGAATTAGTAAGTAATAGGAATAGGTCTTTTAAACAATTCCTGTTACCCACATTTACACACGCAATGAGACTTAACACTGACTACGGGATCGGTTCACGATTTCAAAGTCGCTTAACGGACTATGGAGCGAGCCCTACTCTGGATATTTCTGAGGTATAAAATCAGAAATGTTTTTTTCCGTAGGATAACTAAAATTATAGACATAGGTCACTTGATCAGCAAGTTGAAATGGCATTGTCGCAGAACCAATGACCATTAGAGAAAAGGAGCCTTTTTTAACCGGAGGCAGACAAGCATTTGCTTCACCATCAGGTAAGTGAGACTGCCGCCCATGACCATTTGCAAGATCTAAGAACCAGGAAATGCATTGCCAGTCCTTTAGAAGTGTGTACGAAGAGGGTACTTTTTTTTAAGGAAGCCAGATCGTATCACTCTGGAAATGTATCCAGAAGTGGAGTGGAGTTTGCGTCTTAGCAGTGTAGCACAAGGTATTTTTTGTTACGAAGTAAACACGATGGTCAGAAGACTCACCTGATGTAAGTGATACGCCTGACCATGACAGAGCGGCATTGCGGCAACTACTGATAGACAGTCATAATGCTCCATCAATGCCGCACTGCACCCATCACCCGAGACAACAGATGTTAGGTCTCATATACCCGGTAATTTCAGTAGCTACAGTGCCCACATCCCGGAACGCAAAAGTGCATAGCACTTTTACGGGCGATATCTGGTACAGCGGTGGTATCTACCCATGATTCAGTATCGAGTCTACCACCTAGATAACCTCCGCCCAATGGACCGAAAAGTCTTACTGGTGGAGGATGGATAGGAAAGCGAAGGACTGGATGTCTGCCGTAAAGAAGGAAAGTTTTCTGTCCAGGAATGCAATACTATAGGATAAAGAGAGATAAACATTCATTGATATAGAATTACAAATAACTTAGATTGGCGTATTCATAACGACGAAATCCTTGTACACAATCCCCTCGCAGATATAGGGTTTATTTATCAACTCATCTAAGCCATACATTCATATGGAACGAACGCTCAAGTGAACAGCTATGTACATCTAACGAATACATATTCGTATATGGAGGCACTTGATGCCAATGCTTCCCTCGCACGAACCCGGTCAAGTGAGAGTACATTACGCTCTGTAATTGCCTCGCTATAATCAAGGCGTGCGATATCGTTACAGAGTCGTATTAAGGAAGACCCATATTTATTGTTTTGTCCCTTAAAATTGACAACATCAAATCATATAAATAAATCTGTAAGCTATAATTAGAACTCACCCATTTGTGTTATTATACAAATAGTTCTTGAATCAGGTCATTAGCTGTTACTGTTACTGAAGCAGCAAAATTAAAAAAAAAACACTTATTAGTGTCAAAAAATATACAAAACACAATTAAAAACATTTAAAATACTAAAGCATAAAAATGTATGTCGATTGTTGAAAAAAAAAGCCTTCATTTGGCTTGTTGAGAAAGAAGCACCCAAGAAATCTCAACAGTACTGTCTTTTTTAAACAATGATTTCATGTCAAAATATTTTGCAGCTGAGCAGTTTCAAACCATGGATTTTTATCACATAAATATTCGTCAATAGTTGTGTACTCTTCTTTAGATAGGTGTTTTATTATACTAGCTTTAAACATGTGTAATGTCAACTTTACAAAATTAAGCGGTATCATTTTAAAAAACTTTATACTATATTACTTTATATAGTGTCAACAGCAAGTTGATTTTGTTAGTGTGTTAGTATGTACACATATGAAATTTCATACATGTTTATTGCGATGCTACAGTCATTATATTAATTTCTTTTAAAAGTTTTTTAAAGAGCCACGTGGTCTAAGGTTATTTATACAATAAAAATTACGAAGAAATTATTACATTAAAATTAATAAAAACATTTATAATGCAGTGACAATGCGAAGATTCTTATATTGATCTGCTGCTTATCATTGAAATACTTAAACCCTTTCATCAACACTTATCACTTCAAAATGCTGAAACAGGCAAATTCAAACATGTAATACTTTGTTCCCGAGTCCGTACCTGTGCATTGCTAGGAAATTATAGGCGAAATTAACTTCTGCTGCAGGTGTTTCTGTCACTGCTTGTTAGTTCCCTGTTTTGTGAAACTAATATTTTCAATTTTCACGGAACTTTAAATTACTCTACATACTAAAACACACAAAACTTTTTTTGCTTCATATACGTGCTAAATATATAAAGGGATTGTTGTGTTTATGTTCTTATTACCAGCACTATACGGCAACTGTTATGAAATGTTATTAAATTATCAGGTTATTGCTGGAGATATTATTTTACGAACTATTTTCGTATAATATATATGGAATTATTTAAAATGTAAAATATTCTGTTTTTTTTTTTGGCTATGCTGTGTGTAAAGTACTTATTCCTGCATTGGGACGTTAGATGCTGATATTTTTTTCCAATGAGAAGTGGTACTTATAAATCAGATTGATGTACAAAAAGACCGGGAGCTCACCGTTATCTCTTTAAACAGTATTACAAAAATATTATTTCGCC
This sequence comes from Leucinodes orbonalis, assembly GCA_019425675.1. Classification (NCBI taxonomy): domain Eukaryota; kingdom Metazoa; phylum Arthropoda; class Insecta; order Lepidoptera; family Crambidae; genus Leucinodes; species Leucinodes orbonalis. Next base: position 24,909 of record PQWD01000174.1, read on the forward strand.
ATTTTGGGTATAAAATGCTGAGGTATCATAGAAGTGTCCATGTGTCAGAAATTCTAAACTGCCTTATAGATTGTCAATCAATGTTCAATATCAATCAAATAGCTATGGCACTTAAATTTTCTACATTTTTTTACTGTGAGAAGAGTAAGCAACAAGGAATCGAACTAGTAGTAGATAGCAGCCATTGCCTATCAAAGACCAGAGTGATCCTCAAGAAGGATTCTTAGGATATAGTAACCAATGATTCACTGGTTGTTTATGCGAAAACATAAGCATTACGACCAAAGATAGATAAGATTATTTGAGTATAGAATAAGGTTAAGAATTAATTAACCTTATTTTACCCTAACTTTTATTAAGTAATTATATCATAAATGATATTGGCCACTTTTATAAGAATTTATATTTTTATTCTTAATTAACATTATTCATAATAAAATATAATTTATATTGATTGTGCGAAATTAATAGTAATAAACAACTTTTCAGAGTTATCTCATATATTATATCCAAAATACGTTCTTGGTTTCAAAGCAACGCGCTTCCAAAGTTATCTTTGAAGCAAGACAATTTAATGTCTCTAAGGAAATAGAGACAGCGAAATATATCGTGTGACAAGGAGACTGCCCGTTGGGATGTTATTACTCACGCTGTGTTCAGAATATAATATAAAGTATATTAAAATATCTATTAATTGAATAAGTTTAATCTCTTTTATTTAAAACTTTGACAACTCCATCTGGTGTAATAGTTGAGACATCGTAGTAGTACATACATTTGTGTGCCTGAACATATCTGTTTGTATTGGTCTGGTGTTTTCTATGTATAATTATGTATTTACAAAAAAAGGATGTTTATCCGTGGTTTAATATCCATATTTCAGGCTAATGCTTAGTTTGGAACTAGAGGCTTTCTTTCTTTCTTTTCAATCGCATCCAGGTATCCTAAACTATTTATTATTCCTAAGTTTAAATCTACTTTGCTAGCATTGAAGGATCGATGAAACGAAAAATAAAACTAATATCGCACTCTTGTTTACCTAAATGCTAAAATGTGTTAAAAATATTATGATCTATTCATTTAAAATAACTTATTCGTATTACTTTGTTAAGGGCCTGTTAAAATACAATCCGTGAAAGCCTGATACTAAGGCTGTAGATAAATAAAGCCAACCTCAATACGCGAGCCTCATCATTATCATATCATTATAACGTCCCACACCGAGGAGTACGAGCTGTATAGGGTGTATTGGCCTCCGTCGTCCACGTGGGATCAGTGCGGATTGGCCGACTTCACGTACACACTTTGAATTTCTGTACCTGCACCCTCCAGATTCGAAGCCAATAGTCCACAACAATGAGTCACCGACACTCCTCATAATGGTGACTTGGAGATATCTCAGATCAGATATGTGGTAGTCTACAACCGAAAACCGAACGCCTTAACTGCTGTACCATCAAGCCTCTCTCTCGGTCCTCTTTTGTGATAATAACGGAAACCAAAAAATGTAAGCATTATTATTATTCTTTATTCTTAATATTTAACAATGTTGTTTATAAAATGCTGCATAATTAATGAGATAAACCATAAATTAACAATATTATTGTTGAAAACATAAATATAAAGGTTTTAAAACTCAAAATAGAATGAACATGTCCTTTATTTATTAAGTTACTTTTTACTGATTACAAAATCACCGAATGAAAATTGGCCCTATCCTGTACAATCGCCGCACTAAAGAACTACGAGTAACAACATTTTGTAGAGCTGCTGTACTAAAATAAAGAACCCGGGTAGCAAATTTCAAGAATTCTCCTTTTATCGGCTAGCTCTGCAGCTTATGTCTAAGGTTGCAGTGAACATTTGAACTTTATGCAATTGGGATACAGTTCATTTTTAGATTTAGGTTGTTACTTTGTATTTTCGATTTTTTCAGTAAACGATTAACATAAATCATTCTCAATTGGCCAGATTATTGTTTGTAATAGGCATTTTATGGTAACAATTACGCTGCAATGCTTCAAGAGGCACTTTTCATCATCATTACACAGCCTACTCTACTTACTAGGTGGTAGACTCGGTACTGAGTTGTTTAGGTAGGTACCGCAGTGCTAGATATCGTGGAACTCAAGTGGTTTGCACTTCTATGTTTTGGGATGAGGGAACAGTAGCTAGCTGGTATAAGAGAACTAATTAGTAGAGAATTGTAATATTTACCAGTTGTTAGTCTCAACCAATGCCGCTCTGTCATAGTCAGGCATGTCACTGCCATCAGGTGAGCGTCCTGATCGTCCTGTACACTTTGTAACATAAAAAACCACCAGCCTATAAGGCCACTGCAAGAAGCAGACCTTCCTGCAAATCATTTCTTAAGGACTTTCATTAGATTAAATATTTTTTAGTCACTAATTTTTACTTAGACAAAATCTATGAATTTATTTTATCACTTTAGTAGAAAATTTATCATTTATCGCTATGTAAACTATCGCCCCTCCGGTGAGCCGCTTAGCAAAAAGTGCATGTATATATTTAAAAAAAACGACAAGTCATGTTAAGATCAACAATAAATATTCACCGACATTGACACAGCGCCATCTAGCCTCATCATCATCATCATCAGCTCATTAAACGTCCCCACGAGGGGCACGAGCCTACCCGTATATGCTTAGGCCTTAGTCGTCCACGCGGGCCAGTGCGGATTGGACGACTTCAAAGACAACCTTTAAATCACTTCGCAGGCGTGCATGACGGTTTCCTCACGATGTTTTTCTTCACCGTAAGAACATCAGATAACGTACATATAATTTCGAAAATTCGAAAACAAATTGGTACGTAGCAGGATTTAACCTCAGCCCTCCCGGTAGGAGGGCGACAGTCCACACCATTGAGCCATCGACGCTCTTAACCTCATAAAAGGAAAAGGAGTTTAAAGTTAACGTACTAAATAAAAAATATTTTTTTATAAGTACTAAACACATAATACGTGTATAATATTTATAATTAAACATAGAAATTACAAGCAAACATGTTCATGCACACAAATCACCCGTAACCCTTGTGTAGTAGTCGATGTCTCGACCATAACACCACGTAGGTCGTCAACAGTTACGTATATTTTAAGTTAAATAGAAAACAATTGATACGTTAACTACTAGGTGCATTTAGGTTTAAATTTATATTGCTATTGGTTACTTTATGTAGGTGAAGGTGAGAAATCGACAACAGGTTGGTAGTATTCCAAATTCATTACGGCTGGAATGCGATAAACGTACGGTTGCAAGCGATAAATCGATTTGTAGTTCCGCTCTCGCCGCCCGCTCAGCTCGCTCAGCTCATAGCTAGGAGCTGTTAATTTCCGCTCGCTTGTATCGGCAGAGCAGAGCGGCAGCAGTATTATTGCGCCTTCCCAGCAGTTTGCGACTTGTTACATAACATTCATTAGGGTGAAGCATAGTCATGAGAGGTGCTGTTTTAAGGAACATTGGTACTGTATATGAATGAAAATATTTTACTAGTAGGAGAATGATTTATATTATTTAATAGGCCATTTGCTATTTATGTTAAGATAATGGTGTGATTTAATAATCGCTGCCCGTTTACAATCTAAAACATAAATGAGTACTTACCTTTATTCACATTCGATTTACACATAGTTATTATGTAGCCTGCATAAACCTGAGTGTTCTTCACATCAAAATAACTAGTAGTCTCCCCGGTGCTTTGGATTTGGGATCGTATCCTGCTTTCCAAGTACAGGACATCCCATCGTCAGAGTTTCCTTTTCTGTTCAGAAGAATGCTCTTTTACTGTTTAAAACAATCATGGGAGGAGTCCGCGAATTTCAAGACTGCTCCAATCGCTTTGCAGTGGTGAGCTAATCCTGTCTAATTACTGAGTATCATAAAAAATGACTCTAATAACCGTTTGGCACCAAAAGTTTTATACGGTGAGCAGTACGCCCACTTGTGCTAGAACTTGTTGTAAACATATTCATTTCTTACAACATTTTATATCGTAATTTCTTAAAAAATATATGTTTTCAATTTTTCATCTAAAATTATACTTTATTAATTATTTGTTGTCCCCTCCTGCTATGTCTAAGCGAGCAGCCTTATACGACGTTCATAGGCCGCATTGGTTGGATATTGAGGAAATGACACCGATGTTTCGGATCACATGTAATTCAACGTAGGTATTCGTCAATATTTGATTTTTACATTCCTACATTTTTAAAAAAAATAATTAAATTTATGTTGTTGTTATCAGTTGTTTTTCTTGAATATTCTGTATAATATTATTTATTATTCATTGTTTAACACCTTAGGGGAGCTGAAGATGCCATTTAATTGTTCCCTCGTGAACTGTTTCTTTACATGCATGATTTTCCTCTTCATAAAATGGCAATCGATAATATAAAACTGTTTCCTCTGTGGATAAGTTGCATTGTACATTAATTTCCATTTCATCTCCATGAAGAACATGAATATACTGTTTATTGACATAAAAGTATTTCATTTGCGAGTATCATCGTGGCTTAGCCAAAAACCTTTGCAATATTCAAATAGCTCCCGAAGACAGCCGAAGTGTTTCCTTCCCTGTTGTTTAATATTTCATCCGAGGCCTACGTATGTCAATATCACGCGGCCCAGCCCGGCAAATGCTTGGTATTTCCGCATAAAGCCCGAAAATATAGACGAATTTTCATATTTACTTCGTTTCTTGGCGCTTAAAGCATGCGGCTGCTTTTGTCGCTGAATACGCGAAATGTGTGTTTGTAATTTAGAACCGGTTATTTATCCTTGAAGGTTAAAAGGACAAATAATCGTTACTTTTAAAAAACAAATTGTGAATCTTCACCCACTTATACTAGAACCGTTATTGCAATTATTTCGAAAAGAAGTTTTTAAATTAATCAATTATCTTTGGTGTGTCTGTACGAATTAGATACAGGTAACTAGTATTGTAGCCGAAAAATTATGTTCGATCACCAGCCTATAGGGTGCAATAAGACAAGTATCACTATGGGGAGAATGGATTGGCCACCACGGGAGCCCCGTGTTTGTTAACACCTCTCCACCTATCGAAGTCAACTACTAGACAGAAAGTTCAGCATCAGATATTCCGGTCCTAAGCATTCCTCATTTATCCTTTCCCAACTTCCTTTTGCAGGACGTCAGTCGATATAACGACGAACGCAGCAAGAACTAATGGCTTTATATGTTTTCCAAATAGATGATCTGATCTCATGATCGAATTGCTTCGGTCACACACCCATTGACCAAGCAGTGCAATTTTGGTTTACTTATACGATCTTAAACCAAATGAGCTAACAACTTACTCGTAGCTATTGAACCCTCATTAATGTAGCATATTAAAAACGATATTACTATCTATACTTACAGTACAAAACGTATAGTAATATCGTTTATAGAAAATATGTGGAGATATAGAACACTCGATTATGCAGCGAAACAACTCTTGGTAAATTAAAATAATATATTAAAAGAAGAAAACACGTCTGCCATTTACAAATAGTGAAAGAGAAGAGAAAAAACATAAAACAATCAATTAATAATATTCTTTTTACATTTGACATGTTCTCGTAGAAAAGAGGTTGCATATTTATCATACAGCCGCCCCATTGAAATTACATTACTGTTTACAAATACACTATAGTGTTGACTTTAAAAATGGAAGTCAACAACGATATTTCATTAACCCTTGAATCATTAAATACCAGTCAGTCCCATCGCTGGATAAAGTTCCAAAATAGAACGTAATACTTTACAGAAACTCTTGCCATAATGAGTAAGTAAGAATCAAGTCATTGAACCCTCAATGCCATCAGTTAACAAATTTCTGTTCCACGTACGTAATTTCAGCTTCCAACTTTAAAATTACATTACTCTTTTGTTTTAGGATATGACGAAGATTAATGCAAACTGAGTCAAATATTCTGAAATTAAGGCGACGAAACTGTTACATTTTTAGAAAAAGTGAAAATCTGAAAAAACGTATATGAATTTTGATTAATAATTAAATATGACATGGTACAGTTGGTAGAGAAGTTGTCATTTGTGGTTTAGAGTATTACGTGGCAGAGTTCTAATATCGTAGCTCGTTTTTATCTGAAACTTATTAATGATATGAGTCATTTCTTTTATCAATAGAGCCTATTATCTATGAGCTTTATATACCTTGAGTACAGTTGAGTATACTTGTGGCATTTTTTAATTTAATGATTTGCAATACAAACAATATAAAATATTTCATTTATCGTTATCAGCTCATTAAATGTCCCCACCGAGGGCACGAGCACAGACATCCAAATATACAATTAGACTGGACAAGCCGCCAAGTTTATAGGCAGTCCAGTGTCGCAATTTCTTTTCGGTTCTTACCTGTGGAAAGTTATTATATTCTTGGTAAATTTACTGATTCATTGAGATGATGGCATGTTACAATTGCACAGGATGGCATTTTGGAAATAAACTGTAATTTCTTCTAATATTCGTGTCTTGACTCGTCTCACAGAGCGTAAACTGGCAGCCAGTGTATGCTCGTTGAGCTTACATTTGTCACACTTTAAACGCGGTTGCCCCATCTCCTGTATTGTAAAATCTGTGGGCACGAACCTACCCGTACGCAGGTATATATGCCTTAGTCGTCCACGCGGCCCAGTGCGAGTTGGAGGACTTCACGCACAACCTTTGAATCTCTTCGCAGGCGTGCGCAGGTTTCCTCACGATGTTTTCTTTCACCGTAAGAGCGCGCGGTACATATAATTTCGAAAATTCGAAACACATTGGTACGTGGCGGGGTTGGAACCTGCGCCTTTTCGGTAGGAAGGCAACAGTCCACATCACTAAGCCACTGATGCTCCTATATAAATATTTGCGAACTATCTGCCTTCGTTACGATATAATCCACTCTGAAAGTACATTATATTGATTGATTGGTTTAAATTTAATGATGACGGAAATTTGGTCAGGCCGAGCTAATTACTGCAAATGATTAATTTGGAATTTTATTGAAACGGACTCGACAAAAGATTGCAATACTGAGCCGTTTCAATTAAACCAATATCAGACAAGGTATTTTAATATTAATATTTTATTATTATTAGAGCGTCAGTGGCTAAGTGGTGTGGACTGTCGCCTTCCTACCGGGAGGGCTGAGGTTCAAATCCCGACACGTACCAATGTATTTTCGTATTTCGAAAATATATGTACGTTATCCGACGCTCATACGGTGAAGGAAAACATCGTGAGGAAACCTTCATGCACGCCTGCGAAGACACTCGAAGGTTGTGTGTGAAGTCGTCCAATCCGCACTGGGCCCGCGTGGACGACTAAGGCCTAATCACCCTATACGGGTAGGCTCGTGCCCCTCGGTGGGGACGATTAATGAACTGATGATGATGATTATTATTATTATTTGAACGGAAAAAGGAGCGTAGGCTGAGTCACAACGAAATGGACAGATGACCTTGTTATTTTAACTTATCGATTTATGTTTACAACAATACACAAAATACTTATGTCTTAGGTTACAATGATATATTACAGTGAAGTTAAGCTTGTACGCCAACCATAGCTAAACACAACATTTACTTTTCAATTTCATTTTGCTAAAGTATAGCAATGTTTTTCCTTATTTTTTAATTATTAATAAATCCGTCATAAATCATAATTTAATAGTACATATTTTTGATTGGCTCTGATCAGAAAAGTGGTATATATCCAATTCCTTTACCACATCATTCTACATTCTACACATACGGAATATGAGTTAAATTAGGATGGCGGGTAGCCGATAGATATACAGGGCGCTCATCTGATGTTAAGTGATATGCCTGACCATGACAGAGCGGCATTAAGTAACTGATAGACAATTATTATTCTCGGTCCATTGACCGTCTGATGTCCGATGTAAGATCTGTTATACCCGGTAATTTTACTAGCCGTAACACAAAAGCGCATAACACTCCTGTTTCACGGGATAATATCTGGCACTGCGGCGGTACCTACTAAACATAATTATCGAGTCTACCACTAGTAAATGAAGTTATTAGAGTACCTTCATTCATTAGTAAACGTATTAAGCTGGAATATTGATGATTTATTTTACATCAATAGTTAAAGTCAGCGAACATCATACATTTCTTTTGTCGTTCCTGCCTGACTAAACCTCGTATAAAGACGCCTAGTATGGTTAAGTTAAAAAAGGCGTGCGTAGATTGGATTGTTCGAAATTACAGGTAAAATTGGATTAGTTTTGTCAAAACATAGTCTGTGATGAGCGTCGGTGGCTCAATGGTGTGGACTATCGCCTTCATACCGGGAGGGCTGAGGTTCAAATCCCGACACGTACCAATGTGTTTTCGAATTTTCCAAAATATATGTACCTTATCCGACGCTCTTACAATGAAGGAAAACATCGTCAGGAAACCTTCATGCACGCCTGCGAAGAGATTCGAAGGTTGTGTGTGAAGTCGTCCAATCCGCACTGGGCCTGCGTGGACGACTAAGGCCTAATCACCATATACGGGTAGGCTAGTGCCCCTCGGTGGGGACGTTTGATGAGCTGATAATGATAGTTTGTGAGGTAGAGCTAGGAAAAGTTAGACACTTAAAAACTCCTGAAATTAGGAATCAATCGGTAAATGTGCGAATTCAAAATGAGACCTCAGCTCCAAATAAATAATTTATCTATTCGACCAAAAAGTTCATTCTTGGGCCTTATGGATCTAGAGTGGATTTTGTTTTAAGCTAAATTTTTGTTTTCTTGCAACCTCCAAAACCCAGTTGCGAAATTGAATCATCTGCCTCATATATAGGTATAATGTAATGATTATAATATTTATTAGTAATGTAAATCAATCAAGTAGCAATTAAAAAAAACAGATTTTTCTATAATTTTTGAAAGTAGAACCTCCAAGAGGTTAGGCATGAAAGTTCATAATTTAAAAACCTGATTTAAAAGCGGGTGAAAAGGAACCTCGACCTAGAAAATCCGAACAAAACGCAAACATTTAACACTTCTGTATTTAATCTACAAATATTATGCTCAACTGTAATCAATGATCAAATAATGGTTTCATTAAAGGGAATCAGTACAATTGTCGATACAACTGAATCACACGCTTAACTATTGTATCAAAAGTAGATGTAATTTAATTAATAGTGAAGCCTTACGTAACGTTATTGGTATTCATGATTGATTAAACTTATCGGGTTAATACGCAAAATCACTTGTGTTTGATACCTATTATTGAAAATAGACCATTCCAATTTCACATGTAATATCACCTACAATGCAATCCAAATTAGTAACGTTTTTTTTCCATTCTTAATATTATTTTTTGTTTGACACCAGCATGAGATGTACAATATTACTTTATGAAGAAAACTGATTTTATTTTCAAAAGACAACGTGTCTTTTGAGGCTTATTTGTTGATGTTAATAGGATATCATTAAGACTTGTACTATTTCAAAATAAATACTGGCCTTTCTAAGTCAAAATTATAGTTGAATTTTGGCTTGAGGTGGATATATATATAGGAGTTTTAAAGTTTTAGCTTTTGCTGGCAGTCAAAGCTTTATTTATTTTTTTATTTATTTAAAACTTTAATCAAACTACAAAAGAACAAAAATGGTGCGGCCAGATAAAAAAAAATCCAAAACAATAATATATATATAATATATATATATATATATCAGCATCAGCTCGAATGAAAAGCATAATGAGTATTGAGTTGTGTTTACCCCAATTAAAGGCACACATAAAACATTATGGGCGGCCTTCGTTCGTGGACATTTTAGACTGTTATGATGATGATAACATGATATAAAAAACAACGCATTTCTGAGACCTCTGGTCTTGCAAATGTTCATGGGCGACGATGTCAACATCCTGTAAACAGCATGCTTGTTTGTCTACTGATCAATAAAAAAATCAAAATTCCTATGCTCACACAAAATATCGTTAAACTTGCACCAAACACAGAACATTGCGATCAAGAAGTTTAAAATCCTTTTGTGGTAACATCAATCTTGCTTTAAATGCCGTTTGGGTGTGCACGCAGCCGTATTCATCTTATTCGGACAATGACAAGCGGTTTGTTTGGTCCGTCCAATTAACTTAACAATAGCTAACCTTAAACTGGACCTCTATTGTTCTTTGAAATATAATAATAACATGCATAATTTGAAGGGCTTGATCGTGCGTTCGGAAGTCAGTGTTGTTTTCGGTATTTGCTTAAGTTTGACTCAGTGGTTATACTTTAATTACATCTACAGACTCATGGCCCGTACTCCTTTTAGTTTAAGATTATTTTGTAATTTAATTATTATAATATTATGTTAGTGCTCCGCGCATGGGGCAAAATAATTGGTTAAAGGGGGAATGGGATAACAGTCAGAATTAAAATAACTAAATATTTATATTAGGTAAACTAGGGGGGTGTAAAGTAGTGGTTATACTCAATTTCCTTCTGTTTTTTTTTTCATACAATTTACGAATTATTTTATAACGTAATAAGTATCGGTACAAAAGCCGTATCAGTTTTACTCGAGTTTAAGAGTTATCAGAATATTTTATGTAATAGTCGCTCTACAGTGGCAAAACGAGACACAATACAAAATTGATTGTTGAAGATCTCCTGGAAATGTTTTACCAGTAGAAGGATAAAATAAAGTATAATATTTGTGTTTAAATTTGGCTATAGTCGTATATGCGGGGATCTTACATAAAAACTGAGAGAGATTTTCAAAGACTTAGTACAGTTGTTGGATTGTTTCACTTTTTCATGAATTTGGACCCAATTGTTTAGCTTTCTCAACAATTTTCAATCGTTGAAAAACACATATTAAGTATCGGTGACTTTGATACTTAATCCTCCTTAACTAACCAAGCATATACGCAATTTAAAATATAATCCCAGTTGTTATTTTAAACCAACAAACGTTATTAGGATTAAAACTAGGGCCTGCCTACCTATTAAGCTCAAAGCAAACAACTTGTGTGAATTCAGAATGTGCTCTTAGTTATTCAAGGGATCATAAACATTAATGTACCTATCAATAACATTCCCAGACAAAATTAATTGAGATACCAGTGAATAGGGCTTCTGGAGAAAACAAGAATTTTCACGTACAAACATATCAAACTAAGATATCATAACTTATTCTTATTAACAGAGACTTAACAGAGCTTAAACAAAAAGAGAATGGATTGTGTGACGAGTATATTATTTTCGAGTATATTGTGAATATTGTATTTAGCTTATGTGACATTAACTGGCTCACTGGGCTAGAGTAAATATTTATTTTTTATTTTATTTTACGTTTATTTTTCTCTCACAAAGATTAACTTAACAATCTTACATAGTTAGTAAACTTATCCAGAAGTGAGAGACTGGAGCCCGACATAGGTTTGTACAACCGGTTTTACGGGTCACCAGGCCGCCCACCGCAGAAGGCAATAAAGAAATGCTTACATAACGAACTTAATAAAATAATATAAGGGCTCTCGAATGTGTTATGTATATTGTGGGTATGTGTGACTTATCGTGTAATGTTAGTGATAGAATGTTTTTTGAGTTGAAGTCAGCCAAGAAAGCCTGATCTGATCTAAGACTTTATGTGCTGATGATGTTATTTATATAACATGAAACAAATCGATATTTTATCTTTTTATATAATAGGTAGGCAAAGAAGCAGAGAATGAGTTAGTAGCTCATTGGTGAGGGTTGCCTTCCAATCTTGAGGGTGCAGGTTTATTTCCACCACGTATCAATGTCTTTCCGAACTTTCAAAATTATATACACGTTTATCAAGGGCGGCAAGCCGCACTAGGTCCGCGTGGTTGATTAAGGTCTACACACCCTTTATAGTAGCTCGTGTCCCACGGAGGGGTCGTTTTTAAACTGATGTTGATGATGAAAGAAGAAGAAGATGGTTTGAACGATAGTAAATAATACAGCTACCAGTGGACATTTGCTAACCCAAAGGAGTAATGAGTTCATTGTTGACCTTTATTTAAAAGGTAAAGGGAATGAATGAATAGGATTAAAGGAGGTTACCAGAGACCGACCTCTGGAAACCATAATTTGTATTTCATGTCAATAGTCGTCATTTGCTGCGTTTGCCGAAAAGAACTTTATTGTATATTTCTGACATACAAAACTGACGTAATATATAAAAAAATACTTACATGTTCCTACTAGTAGATGAAATCAGATAAATATTCTGTCCTTTTGTACAATGGATCATACGAACACTTGCATCATTTTGTTATTTTGCGCGTAGTACTTTCATAGTGTGTATAACCATATTATAACAGTTTCTCTAAAACCGAATGTTTATAATACAATAATTAATAATATTTTATATTGCTTTACTTCCTGGTCACAATAAAACAAAATTACCCCACCCATGGTTATATTTCGCGAAGCTTTATGAAACCGGCCACGCAAGGCTGAAACACTCCGTTTAGGAACATAAATTCGTCAAAAGGGATGCCAAACACCACGGACGGTTGTCAAAAATAGAAATAAATCAATCAAACCAGTCACAGAACCAACTAACTTGTTTGTGTCCGTGTCATATTGAATCTATTTCTTAGCGGTTAAGGTTTAAAATTGAATGGTTTTAAGATCTGTTTGCAAAACGTCGATGGACCAGTCGCGAATCGTTTTAGAGGTAGGTCGTTTTGATTTCTACGTGTAAATTTGCTCAAGGCTTCTTCAACAGCTTGAAAATATTTTCAGAAAGTAAACAGATTAAAATGCTTTTACGAAATAAGGTTTTTATACTTGCTATATTGGCAGGGTCGCTATAATATGGGGAAGTAATAATTAATTAATATTGTAACTATATATCCCTTACACATATTATGAGGAAGGGATTGGGATGCAATAAAATATGATACTTTTTGAATGCAAGTCAAATAATGAGTGCTCATAAAATAAAAGATTTGGCTCACGCATTAGGTTAAATGAGGTCAAATTAACAAAAATGGTTTACTAATACGTCATACTACCTTATTCAAAACTCAATGAAGTCCAACAAAAACAAACTTTTTTCTAAACATTTAACTTCTTTACTTAAGTAACATTTATAATAATAAAACAACCAATGTTATCAAATTATAGCAAACAAAATACCAACATTCTACATCAACATCGTATTCCATGTTATTGAGCCGAAACATGACCTTAAGAAAATATAATTACGAAACCGTATTTTAGATAGCATCAGCAACTGCGGCCTAGACCCAAAGTAGCCTTTGAACTAATTTGTTTGCCTTGGTCTTGTAAGTAATATTAGCTTAAAGCCAAGTGGAAGATAAAATGTACTGCCCACGCGATACGCGTTTAATTATACAAAGTAATATACCTATCCAAATATATCGCGGAACATAATTTTGTTTAAATTCAAGAGAACTAGATGACGTTCACGACGCTCTACCATATGTTAGTTGCTATTTATAATCTTCTTTAATAATTTTGTTATTTCTAATAGAACTAATACTTTTTTAACCGGTTAAATGTTACAAAGTGAAAGTAATCTGAAGATTTCAAAAATCAGGATAATGATATTATTTTATCGTGTGACAACTGAGGTCACTAAGATAGCACGTTGGATCAGCAAATCAAAGCAGCAATGGCCTGGTCACGGGTGTCGCAAAACTGATAGCAGATGGAGTAGAATAGTTTGAAGCCGTCTTCATCATACATACTTAAGCCTTGGTAAATACTGTTTGGTAAATACACATGTAGCGTAACACGTCCTTTGGCTAATGTTTGAAACTGTCTGAGACTTTTTAAAGTAACAAAAATAGTGGAACATGGATGAATACTGGAGGGTTAAAGTGGAAAATTATGATCAGCGATTACCATCCCGTTTGTTGTCATCATCATCGTTCGGGGAGCGGCCCAAAGGATGGTTCACCTTATGTCGTGTTCTTTGCCCAAGTGGCTGCGGACAGCGCTATCGCTGTGGCTGGCTTCGGGGCGTCTAGTTTAATTGTGTTTTTGCTATAGATACGCTAAGAAGAAGAAGACCATCCCGTCATAAGAATGCATTACTTATACCTACCTAATAAGAAATTGAATGTCATAACATCAAACTGATATGCAATGATGCTTTATTTAGTTAACATTATGAGAACGCGAATTGCCATACCAGATTTGTAAGGTTATGTATATAAAAATGAAGACCCTATCTGCGTGTGTGTCTGTTCCGTGCTTACAATGAAATAAAATTATCTAGGTGGGGATTTGGGTTCAACAATCGAGGTGAATTAAATGGAACATCGAAACAGACAAAGCGTAGCAAGGGCTTGATATCACCATTTCGTATAATTAATGTCTAATGCCACGCCATGAGGACAGTCCATTGATATTGCTTTATTGTTCAAGTAACTTGATTTGTTTCTTTTTATTATCAATGGGTTTACGTTTGACCTCAGTCTCGCCTGATGGTAAGCGATGACGAGCCTATGATGGTACACGTTTACCCAGAAAATGCCTATTCACTCTGGCCTTGAATACACCGAGGTTATAAGCCTCTGGAAACACAGAAGCAGGAAGATCGTTCCACTCCCGAACTGCGAACCAAAAAAGACGCAGAGAACCGCTTTGTGCGACATTGCCGGAANTTTTACAGCTTTAATATGAGAATAGTGTTTACAATGGGTTTACGTTTGACCTCAGTCTCGCCTGATGGTAAGCGATGACGAGGCCTATGATGGTACACGTTTACCCAGAAAATGCCTATTCACTCTGGCCTTGAATACACCGAGGTTATAAGCCTCTGGAAACACAGAAGCAGGAAGATCGTTCCACTCCCGAACTGTGCGAACCAAAAAAGACGCAGAGAACCGCTTTGTGCGAATTGCCGGAAAGTCAACCACTTGGGGATGAAAGCACTCCCGGCGTCTTGTGGTCCTGTGGTAAAATGTGGAGGGTGGTATCAAGCTGTGAAGTGCCTGCGCGCACTCTCCAAAATACACCTTATAAAAAACCGACAGACAGGCGACTTTACGCCGATGCTCCAAACTCTGGAGTTTGGTTCCAACGAGCGTATTGTCGCCTATGAGTTTCCTGGCTCTTCGGTCCACCGAGTCCAAAGCGTTTAGCTGATATTTGGCAGAGCCATCCCAAAGGTGGCAGCAATACTCCATACACGACCGAACTTGTGCTTGATACAAGTGGAGCAACTGTTCCGGTGTGAAGTATCGCCGAACCTTAGAGAGGATGCCAAGTTTTTTGGCAGCGATTTTGGCTTTAGACTCAATAGAACTTCCGAAGTTGAGGTTGGAAGAGAAATCCATACCTAGGAGCTCAAGGTGGTTCTTTATCGGTATATTTAGGAAGGAGGGAGTCAAGTTAAAAGGACTCCGTTTTGCGGAAAACAGACACGCCTGGGTTTTGCTGGCATTGAATTCGACAAGGTTAGCTTCACCCCAGTCGGACACAGCTTTTAACTTTAAATTCAACCTCTCCACCATAGCTTCTCTAAGGGACTCGGTCTCAGCGACACTGGCGCGGGAACTGGATGTGTATCTCTCTGTAACAGTGCTATCGTCTGCGTATCCAAAGATACCTGGGTACAACAGATCGTTGATGTGCAGTAGGAAGAGTGTTGCAGACAGAACAGACCCCTGAGGAACACCGGCATTTAAAGCCAATAAGTCAGAAGAGCAGCCGTCAATGACCACTCTTATAAAACGTTCACTCAGGAAGTCGGATATCCAGTCACACAGTGTTGCAGGTATACCATATGATGGAAGTTTGCTTTTGAGACTGTCATGCCACACCCTATCAAATGCTTTCGAGATGTCAAGAGAAACAGCGAGAGCTTCACCGTGTTTCTCAATGGTTTCGCCCCATAGGTGAGTGACATACGCGAGAAGATCACCAGTTATAAGGTATAAAAAAAACTTGCACACCAGAAAACGTTCAAACTAATTTTGTTGCTAGATCTCATGGTCATGTACATCATATAGTTCTTTTTATATTTTATCAGCCGTAGTTTAGAAATTAGAGGGGGGCGAGAGACACTTCAACTTTGGAAGGGTCTCTCGCACAAACTATTCATTTTATAAAAAAAATATATTAGAAATCTCGATATTATTTTCCAAGATCTACAAATTGATACTACACACAGGGAGGTACGATAAAAAAACATTTTTGAGTTTCAGTTCAATGTATTAATTTTTTTTTTTTCAAGTATCTTGTCCAAAACTTAGTGGTTCACAGCACAGAATACATATACTTACAAAGTTTGAATAGTGTAGTACTTGTAGGTTCGCAGAAAAAAGGATGACATACGGACGGACTGACAGACTTGACGAATCAACAAGGGTTCCGTTTTTTGCCATTCGATCGGGTTCGATCCCCGGGCAGTACAACATTTGTGTGCATTGGTATGTTTGTAATAGTCTGGGTGTTTTCTATGTATAATATGTATGTATTTACAAAAAAAATGTATATAAGTAGGTTTATCCGTTGTTTAGTACCCATAATACAGGCTTCACGCTTAACTTGGGGCTAGATGGCGCTGTGTGATTGTCAGTGGATATTTATTATTTGGCTATGGAATCCTAAGAATCTTAAGTTGTTGAACATTTTACTTGTTTCTCAAGCATTTAATCTATAGTTCGCTGGTTCAGATCCGGCTCAAAGGACCATAAAAAATATTGTGGTGACAAATCATCGCAGCAAAAAGAGTAAAAATCTGAATTTTGACAAAATAAAACTCGGACAACATTAAACATGAAATTTCATAACTCCGATACTACTGCACTCCTTATGTATCCCTAGTCTGAGACTGCACTCCGACAAAATGTTTGTAAATCTTTTTATGATTTCATCTATAATGCGTATCTAGTGTCGATCTAACAAGATCACACGAATGGTGCGCGGGTATTGCCCTTGCCCAACAAGTGGCGGACAGATAGGCCTACTATAAGTAACGGCGTAAAATCACTGAAGAGTGTATCGCATTATAGAGCGTTTTTCTTCTAGATGACTACTACTGGTGGCCACAGATGGCCTTTACAATTTCACCGGGCAAGTGCAGATGGCTTAAAATTACTTGGTAGTTACTGGTAAATACATCTTATATACCAGATTTAAATTGGCTAATATATACCAGACAAAAAATAAAAAAATAAATCAAGTTTACTGGTCAAGACTCCTATTTAGTCAAAAATAATGATACAAGTTGTAACTAATAATGGTTATTATTTTCATTTAATTACAAGGAAAATAACACAAGCCACATCATTACAAAAGCACCACTGTCTGATAACATTTTAAATAATAATATTAATTAGCTGAGTACTAAAACCTAAAATTAGAATATACAATAGTGTTAGTTTACATGGAAAAATATTGTTCAGTTTATATACAGATGCATATTATATTGAGCTTTAATAAATATACTTAATACACGTCACATCTTGACCGCACTGCACACAGTGCAGCTCGGGCACTGCATGCCTTTTGGGAGGCACTCTTTGTGAAACGAATGCCGACAGTTATACACTTTTAGATCGGAAGCATTAGATAAGTCTTTGATAATGATTCGACCATGGCATGCACAACACATAAAGTCATCTGTTACAGATATACCCCGTTGCTGATTTATTATCAATTTTTCATGCAAGTCGAAGTAGTTCCTTAAGGTGATCACTTTGCATGCTTCTTGTACTGAAAGCTGCAAGTGATAGTCACTCATCATTTTGGCAAGGGATTCTTTCAAAATCTTTTATCTCACAACCGGGTGGTATATCTTGTATAAGCATTCTTGGATCTACATAATTTCCTATTCGCTTGAGCAATAATGTAACATAATCAGGTTTATTTACTGTCTGCTTTATAAGATCAATCCACAGCTCTTTGTCATTGTGCTCCCGGCAAAAGTTGATTGCTTGATTGATATCATTCAGTTGTTCTATTATAATTTGTAATGCTTCTCTTGTGTTGCCGATACGACCAAGCAGAAAAACCATTTCCGGATAGAATTTGTTGCTCTGACATACATCTAGCACCTCCTGTATTGGGTAACTGTCACTACATTTCAAAAATGGCAAGAGTTTATTGCGGTCATATTTGGCATACAGCCTAACAAGTTTGCCATGGTATTTACCATTTGGCTCTAATTTACTGTATGCATCTAAGTACTTAAACAAATATATCATGATTTTCAAGTTGTTTCTCCACAACTTCAACAGGCACATGAAGCTGTTTTGAGACAATGGCTTTGTCAAGAAGCACAGATATGGCTTTATCACAGTCAAGGTTAAATAAATTTAATATTTTATCATGGATCACATTGTACATCTTGTGTTGTGTGATAAGTGTGAATACGTGAGGGTGTTTCAATTTTAAATATGTTGTGAGTGCTTTGTCATACTTTTTTTGATAACAATAAAGTAAAGCCAGAGCCTCCAAATAAATATCCTTGTCTACCTCCGTGGCTAGTAAATGTTCAATGGCTTCATTTATGATGACACTGGTATTGTAAAGCTCAGGGTTCCATTCTTTGATTATTTTCAAAAAGCCTTGTGGATCAACTCTCAGGTATTCTAAAATTATTAGTTCATAGATATGATTTTTCAATGCTTGTTCAGGGTTCTTAGGCACATAGGGACTAACGGCCCTCAATTGATCAACAGCAGCAAATTTCACTATTTGAGATTGCCACAATGCCTTGTCTGATTTACATATCCTGGCACACAGAATTGCTGCTTCATCATACATCTTTTCTGCTAATAAATAGTCTAAATACTGTTGGCCAACATTAACTACTGAATGCTTGGCTGTCTTGCCACCAATTTCTTCTAAAACTGAAATTGCCTTTTCAAACCTTCCACGTTCTGTCAGCCAGTTAACCCTGTCATCAATATCATAGGGACATGCTATGACTATGTCTTTTGGTGAAACTATAAAGAATCTTTTTTCCTCGATGAGCATTTCCAAATAGTAGTCATTGCATGAGTATTCTTCATAGCCTCTAATGCTTAAACTATCAGATGAAAGCTCACTGAACTCACAGTCTTTGTATTCTGCCACAGCCAACATTGGCCTCTGAGCTTTATTAGTCTCAGGGTCACACTCTTTAGGCACCCCTAATAAGACAAGTTGATCATCCAGGGGACCAAGGCCACTTATAAAATATTCTGTTTGGAAGGTATGTATGGGGTCAACAAGATATTCAGTAACATCTCGGGTTTGTAGTTCTATTTGACTCCTCTTTCTTATCACACATATTCTTATTGTATCAACCCAACCAATCATTAATGTTTTTGGAGCTGACCAGAGAAGGTTACAACGATAATCCTCAATAGACCGGTTTGGACTTTTCTCCCATTGTATAAGACCTAAAGAGCAACGTGCCACAAGATCATAAACTCGTACACCGTCTTCACTAGCCCATGCAACAAACCTTTCATGCCAGGCTATAGCTTGAACATATCCCTCACATTCACAGAGCACAGTGCTTCGAAGGCGATTTAGGAATGCTTTCTCATATAATATTAATTTATTATCACCTGAAAATAAAAATTATGTTATTACTATCTTTCTTAGGTGTAAAAAATACATATTACAATAGAAATTTTTTACCAGTGAGAAATCTGCGTCCTGAGCCAGATCTAAAATAGTAAGGATCTAGAGCTACTGATTTCACTACTCTCCCCAAAGAGAGACTATGAGTGTTTTCGTTTGTGTACAACCCGTACACAAGAACTTTTCCATCGTCAGAACAACTCGCTATGTAGTCTCCGTTCACGTCTACCGATATCTTATTCACTGCGATGGCATGGGCTTGTAATTCTTTGTCTTTGCCATCGTGTGATATAGGTACCGTATTGCCATCATGATCGAGCAAGTGTATTACTCCCCACTGAGTGCCCAGACATATAAATTTCGTGTGAACACAAATACAGCTCACTGCGTCTTTCAAAAGAATATCTTGCACATCATTGCCCATTCTATCATATTTCAACTTTGGTTCATCATCTAGGCTTTCTACATTTTTGGCCATGATGTATGTATTGTGATAACTAACGAATCTTATAGTTTATACTTAATATCACATGGCACTCAATTATTTTTAGGTATACAAAATATTTTAGTATTTGTATTGGTCATTCGCAGTATTTATTTGATTTGCATTTGCAAATGACAATTGAGTTGAGATATTGACATTTGACATACCTTGACATTTTTTTTATTTTTAATTAAGGCAAACAGCTATGGCAACTATATTTATCAGCCAAGGTAAGCTATTTTAAATAATAAGTTATTTTTAAATAATATTTTATTCACTCAAAAAGGAATACTGTTTACTAAAACAAATAAAGTCTGAAATATCATTGACGTGTTATGTAAACCATACATGAATGTTAATTATGAAGGATGAAACTAAAAAAAAGGATATGAGTTCCGAGTCAAGAAAAAAAAAACTAATAAAAGTAATCAAGAGCGGGAAAATTTTGTTTAAAGTCAAGACACAGTCATTCATATATTGATTTTGAATTTGATTGCGATGGACGACAACTTTAACTTCGAATCTTACGAGAAACGGCTTTCCCCTTTTGGACAAAAGGTTTTGCGTTTCTTGGTCCAACAGCAAAATGCCGGTAATAATATAACATACCTAATTTTATTTCAATTATAAAACAATATTTGATACTTGTTTGATACATTCATCTTTCGTTATTTTAGATAAAAGAATACAATACAATACATTTGGACTGCAAGGATCTGATTGTTTACCACAATATCATGGTAAAAGGTTTGTTTATAATATTGATTTCGATAACTACTTTGAGTTCTTGGTGAAAAGTAGGCATCGCTTTGCACATTGCACACGTACCTACGGCATGCACTTACTAAACAACTGTTACGGTACCTAGTTATCAAGAGTACTTTTTTGTAAATACATACATATTAAACACCCAGACTAGGTGTACACATGTTTGAAATACCTACTATTTAAGTGGTAGCAGACTTCTCAAGCGTTATACCACATAGGTTTGTCTGTTTCTTATGGCTCAAATCATTCCGACGCCACTTTGGTTCACGACTTAGGTCTTCGGTGTGTCGGGGCGCGTGGTACTGCGATGGTAAGATATGTATTTTTCAATGGATGCAATTGATTCATCATCAGCCTATAACGTCCTACTGCAAGGCACATGCCTTCCCGCAAGCATAGCTTCATAGCATGCTATGCTTTTTCTCATGGTAATGGGCCAGGCAGCGTAGATTGGCTTAACAAGTCCTCCAAAGCACGGAATTATCTTCCTTGTCAGAATATCAGGTGATCCTGCAATGGCCCAATCAAACTGGAAAATATGCCATACTTTAACTTTCACTATGCGGGAAATGGAATTCAAGCCTACGTTCCCTGTTTTAACAGTACTTATTAACAGTTTTTACTTTGTATTTTAGAAACAAACAGGATAAATTAATTCCTGATGATATTAACAATATTGGTCGTAAAAAGTGTTGTTTGAAGTTTGATCCAAATAATGTAGTTGAACAGAATCCCCACGATACGCTTAGTTTCGATGGTTCGAAAAGTGAACACGGTATTTTCTGTAGGGATGACTTGATTAATTCCGCTGTAACAAGTGGCTATGAGAAAGAGATAAAAAATAAACCCAAGCAATGCAGTCCAGGTTCAAAAAATATCATAGGTGGTGCTATAAGTAATCATATCCATGGCAATGCATTATTTGAAAGTGAAAACATAACTTGGAATGATATGTTTTCCTCTGATTTATTTCAATATGGTACGAAAAAAAACTGTGATGATGATGAGAAAAAAATATTAAAAACAATTCCATCAACTGAACCATTGCAGTCAGCGCACATTTCGATGGACGAGACTGTTTCAAATGCAGAAAATTAGATAAATCTTTTAATATATTGCCTGAAACTGAAATCAAACCTGTAAAGAAAAAAAACATTTACAGAAAAGAAAAATATACGAAAACTGTAAAGAATTGGTTAAGTGACATAGAACAAGAGGTACCTAATAATGCGCTAGTTTCTGTTAACATCGAACATAAAGATAAGGTAATTGCTGATAAACCTTCGAGGACCTCATAAATGCTTTTCAGATGATGTTTTGTGCGACAATACAGATGAAATATATCATTCAGTGCCATCTAAAAAAACAAATAGAAAAAAAGAATTCAAGAAAACAATACAGAAAGAAAGTAGTAAAAAAGAACATGTAAAGAATAAAAAGGTTGTTCAAGCGCAGCTTGCTAACAAAGATGGCATAATGAAATTTGACAAACCAAAAAATGTAGATGATCCTAACGTAAATCAAAAGGTGTAACAACACCTAATGATGTTACCATGAATATCGAAGTTGTAAAAGAGAAAAAAAATAAGAAGTTCGTTGCTCCTATAAAATCGCAGATACCAGTGGAAGAAATCACCTACAACGTTTTTGAATTAAATGACGCTAGATTAGATTATTCTCATTTATTGACTGAATGCAAAAGTTCTGAAATTAGTGTTGTTTTAGTTTATAGGTAAGTAAGGTCCTTTTTAAAATCACATTAGTTTTTATACACAAATTTACCTAATATCGTTTTATTACAGCAATGGCTTTTGTCAGCTTAATGGCTGTTATACCGAAGACACCTGTGTTCCAGTAGGTCTGATGATAAGTGTCTATTACGAATCTAAGGCTAATTTCTACTACTTTACTAAAATGTTGGAATACAGGTATGGTAACGTTGTTTTATTTATATTAAATCTAGAACTAAGATAATGATGAAATATTTTTCCTTCTAGACCATTGTTGACTTTACTCTTTGAGCGAAACACAATAAATTCATATGAATGCAAAAGTATTTTAATTTTCCTGGCACAATTTGGTATGAAGTTCAATTCACTGTCAATATTTGATGCCAAGGTAAAATATTTGCTTTGCTCTAAGATATATTGATTCTCATCATTACTTATATGAAATATTTACTGACTTTATATTTGGGTACAGATTGGAGGGGCTCTGCTAGACCCAGATTATCCCCCTGAAACATTTTCGGATCTGCAAAAGCTAGTGGACTACACTCCGCAATTTACTATCGCTACTGACTCACCTCTACAAAAAATTGCTTGGTATATGACACTTTTAAAGGACTGCAGTGTGAAACTCAAGAACTTACTGATCAAAAACTCTTTGTGGAATGTTTTTATAGATCTTGAAATGCGTCTCGTGCCTATTATAGCATGTAATTATATGCACCTTTATAATAAATATACGTATGTCCATGCTATTGATATCTACAGTTTTAAATGGTTCATTAGGCATGGAAAGCTTGGAGTGACAGTGGACGTGGAGAAACTGAAGTCCATGGAACAGTTGTTGGTGGGGCGCATGCGCACTGTGGAGCAGGAGTGCCAGCGGGCAGCCGGCCGTCCCTTCCAGATCAACTCAGCTCCGCAGCTTCGTTCACTTCTATTTGAAGACTTAAAACTGGACACCAAGTGTAATATCAAGATAAGGGAGACGCTCGTCAAAGGCGCCAAGTCTACTTCCGAAGCTATGGTATGATTTGAAAATTGAATTCCGGCGGGATCCAGCTTCCGTACCGGGATACGGCTTCCCTTATCCATAGATTTTTTTGCCCAAAGACTACTTATAAAGAAAGTTCTGTTCCCTAAACAGGAGTCTCAAGAAAACAAATATGAGTAGATATATATAGCTAAGATGTTTTCAACTTGTGAAAAATTCTTGGATATATGAAATCCATTGTGATACCCACCAATTGCGAAAATATTTTGAGAGAGAAATTACGAGGAGCGTAACGACTCACCAACGGTTTTTATAATGGGCGTATTATTGGAAATGTACTTGTTAATGTTACTCATACCTGAGGATCGCATGAATCCTCAAAGGCTTTTTGATAGGGTATGCCTTGCACGATTTCTTATCCATTTTAACTTACAAGGTTACTGGATATCAAATTTCCTAAGTGGACATAAACTCAGATTAGCTGAGTAATTTAAATGTTCATCATCACCATCATCATTACAGCCTAATTATGTCCACTGCTGAACGAAGGCCCCCCCTAATGATTTCCACGCGGACCGAAAGACGAAGTTAAGAATTTAAATGTTATTTTATCACAAAACAAGCTTGTAAGTTTTTATAGTTGCGGAGCTTAATGTCGGCGCATGAGCTGCCTAGGCTGGTCCTAGAGTACCGTCACGTCCACAAAGCCTACTCCACGTTTGTCGCTGGCATAGCGCAGCATGTCAAAGATGGAGTTGTCAGACCGACTTGGTAAGGACGTAGTTTTTAAATGTAATAGTTTGAAAGTATTATAGCTCAAAGTCGATTGTAAGGCTTATCTTGGTCTATTATTCAAGGTATTTTTATTAACACTATTAACGACATGTCTTCATTAAAACAAATTAGGTTTTCGCGTAAATTACCGAAATATTTTATGAATTTATACCTATAATAAAGATAATGCAAGTCGAAGTTTACTTCAGGGTACAGACAGCTGCAGTAACTGGTCGGATAGCCTCGAACAATCCAAATCTACAAGCTATTCCGAAAGAACCCTTCAAATTAATAATGTTTCCCGAATCAGAAGATATGGGTAAGAAGCAGACTGAAAATCCCTGAAAATTAGTTTAATATTGCGTAGATGTAGCTACTCATTAGAGAAATGTTTATGTACTCTTAGCTCTGACCTTTTAAATACCACCGTCACTAATTCACATACGACAAAACCAATAGATTTTCTGTTGTCTCTGGTTTCCTGGAGTTCAATGGGTAAATCTATTTTCACCATGACCCAGCGAACCCAGTGGTGGAGTTCCGCAGCGTGTACGTAGCTCGCGCGGGTTCAGTTCTCCTCGCGGCGGACTTCCGGCACGTGGAGTGTCGCGTCCTCGCGCACGCCGCCAACGACCGCGCACTACGGGACGCGCTCGACGGTGATGACCTGTTCGCACAGCTCGCTGCCACATGGTCAGTACAACTCCTATACACAGTGGCATGGTAATCCCTACACTAAACAACACTCATCATCATCTTAACCAATAGGCCACGGAGACAGTTAGGCAGGAGTATCTCTTTCTTCAACTTATCGCAGTTCACGGTTGGATTATCCCGGTCCTTTGTATTGTTATTCAGCCTCCAGTAACCACGTTTCCCAAGTCATCTGTCTATCGGACCAGGCAGTCTACGCTTGCCAAGATGCGGTCTCCTATCCAGAACCGTCAGCTCCAACGGTCATCTGCGACAGACTTTACTAGTTCACTGCCACTTCAACTTGCTGATCCCGAGATTTAAAAACACTCAATCATTTATTATCAGCCACGAAAACAATTACATTTACATTAAAGTTGACATAAACGATGTTGGTGCTATGGCTTGCGTTATCAGCTTTAATTTTTGAGGTGATCGGAATCGCAGGCTAAACAAGAGCGTGGAATCGGTGACGGCGGCAGAGCGCGAGCGCACCAAGCGCGTGGTGTACGCGAGCGCGTACGGTGCGGGCGCGCGGAAACTGGCCGACATCCTGCAGGACACGTACGAGAACACGCTTCAGTTGCTCGCCAGCTTCCATAGTAATATCCTGCTTTTAACATTCATACATAAGTATATATAGCTAAACTTTTAACCACTGCAGATGGATATATCAATAGACACGATTGATTGACACAAGACATGTATACATCTCCATTTGACCCCAATTGGAACGCGGAACTTGCTACTGTTGTTTAGGAAAAACATACTTATACGTACTACTTGTTTTTTGGGAATAAATAAACATTAATAACATACTTTTTCAAAGGTTATGGTGGATCACAACTAAATGGAAGTCGACGTATTTTTATGTCGTAAGTTAGGGTAACATAAATTAGCGCAGTCTTCTGGAAAATTAAACCATGAGACGTCCTATTGTTTAATAAAATGACTGACTTCAAGCTACATTTGCAAAGACTTGACTGAGGCCATCTACCACTATGACAAGTCTACAGTAGGTCATCAAAAACCCTTTCAACATGACAATAATCGATAGAAAATAATAACCGGTAATGGATTTCGGCCTAATAAATAACCCCAGTTATTAATTACAACAAATCATGGTAAAAACATTATTATAAACCGAGTGAGAATCACATATCTCGATGATTGTGTGATGAATAGGAACGTTTCCGTCGCTGCGGGCGTTCGGTCGTAGCGTAGTGCAGCAGTGTTTGGAAGGCGGGGGGCTGCGGTCGGCGGCGGGGGCGGCGGCGCGCCCTGCCCGCGCTGGGCGCCGCCCACGCCGCCGCCAGGGCGCAGGCCCAGAGACAGGCCGTCAACTTCGTCGTACAGGGTATGGACACTGACACCTTTTCAGTCATTGCTTCACATCGTAATTTCAACCTTATTTGTTGGCAATAGAGTTTAAATCTAATAAATTTTAAAATTTTATACCTTCATTATCAGCTCATTAAACGTCCCCACCAAGTGGCACCAGCCTACCAATATAGGGTGTATAGGCCTTAGTCGTTATGAACCGGCACCCTTCAGATCGGAAAGCAACAGTCCACACCAATGAGCCACCTACGCTGTCTGGTGAAAATATAGTATCAGAGCGAACGAGACATTTACATGAACGATTACTAGTTTAAGAATTTAGTTTTCTAAAACTAAATATTTATCCGAACTTGAACGTCAACGTTGCATGCACTTATTAATTTCCTAGTAAATTTGTAGTAAAAATAATGATATCTCTTCAGCATCGGCGGCGGACATCTGCAAGATGGCCATGGTGGAGGCATCGGCCCGGCTGGACGGACGCGCCTCCTTGTTGCTGCAGATACACGACGAGCTCGTGTGGGAGCTGCCCCGGGAATATTTGCATGAAGCTGCTAGTATGACTTTTAATAATTCAATATAATAAACCGTGGGAGACCCATATTTCAGCACGAATCTTCTCTTCAAGCTATCGTAGTCCACTGGTGGACATAGTCTCCCCCATTTTGCGATAGATATCCCGGTCCTCCGCTTTTCTCATCCAGCCTCCACGAGTGACCTTTAGCAAGTCGTCGGTCCATCGGGCCGGAGGGCCTCCTACACTACGCTTACCAAGACTCGGTCTCCACTCCAGAACTCGTCTGCTCCAACGCCCATCGGTTCTGTTTTGGCACGAATCTTCCGTTCGTTCCCCCTTCCCCTCCCCATATTTCCTTCTTATACACATGATGATGATAATATATGACATTTACAAATAAAAAGGATTACATATTACAAGCTAAATGCTTAGTATGATGGTGCTGTGTGAATGTTCATGAATATTTCGTAATTTAAAGTCATCACAAATATATAGGCAATATAATGCAATTAAATGTATATCAGGTATATTACGTTCAGCCATGGAGGGGTGCGCTCGCGGCTGGGGCCTGCCGCGGCTGCCGGTGCAGCTTCGTGCCGGACACTCCTGGGCCGACATGGAAATACTGCATTCTGAACACCAGCCCCTTTTCACCATCGGGATACAAGACGGAGGCGAGCGTTCCATCCTTACGTGGTAGACATTCCACACATCCGCACAGCCCGCTTTGGTGCCTCGTTCCTAATGCGCACCGCAAAGGAATGGAATTCTTTGCCTCCTTATGTGTTCCCCGATCATTACAACCTGGCCGTCTTCAAGGCAAGAGTGAATAGGCTGTTTCTAGGCAGGCATGATCCATCTTCGGCCGCATCATCACTTACCATCAGGTGAGATGGCGGTCAAATGTCTGCCTATAAAGATAAAAAAAAAACTATACCACATATCTACCGATGTTATGTAGTAACTCAGCCTGTGTTATTATTTGGGTTTTAGCTATCTACGAGTAGCTACACATTTGTGTATCAGCCTGTGACAGTGACCGCTGTACTGAGGGCTTCCGTAATAAATTTATTTATTTTCTCTTTCACAATATAGCAACTACAGAAATATAAAGATTTTATGTAGGTACTTAACAGTCCCTTACAGTCACTGATGGACTTAGAGCCTCCTCTCCGATTGTAAAGGGTCTTGTTAAAATCTCTTTGCACGGCAGGGGTTTGGAGAATAGCTGAGGATAATTTTAAAAATAAAGGTTAAGTGTAATGGAAAAGCAAGCCCAAGTACGCGCCTTATTAAGAACATTATTCGATTAAAAAAAAACTACTTTTAATATTTTCTGACTCAAGGATAACTCTTGGTATATGGAACTTTGCTTTGTTACTAATTACAATTTGTCGTAAGGATATATTTCTATTTGTACTTAATGAAATAAAATAAAATATTAATTGTCCATTGTTTTATTTGTTCCATTTTAAGTCACAAACACCATTACGTAATCGTAAAAACCAAAAAAAAAAATGTATCTATAGAAATTTAGTTTATTTTAATATTCTATTAGTGTCAATGATGATTATGAATCTACAACAGTAATAATAAATATACTAAATAAGTAATATGCTTGGTAAAATACTAGAGCCTATAAGCATTTATATGAAAATATAAAATTCTTCCTCTATATGGCAAGACATCGGCACTAAGCTAACAATAAGTTCGTAAATTGATAAACGGATAATATTAGATATACAAATAGGTCCATTTCAGTAAATGTAATCTATTAACCTTATTTAAAAAGTAATGGTTAAACCGCTAATTTTGCCTCACTGATTTCTAAAATACTGATTAGTCAAAACCTAAAAATGAGCAAAAACAAAATGCTTAGATCTGTCAAGATCTTCAAACCAATACATGAGGAACCAAAGTTGTTATTTGTGTCCGCTGCAATCGATATTATATACCCACAACAGACACAATTGATATTTTATTGTGTCTAGAACGCCACGACCTTAGACAAACAATATACTAACCAGATGCACAATAGAGGCAAAATTCTGCCCAGCGCATTAGACTGACAGAATTTTCATTCATAATCACGTCTACCTACATGTCATAGTGACAAAGAAGTATGCTCGTGATTTGATTTTGTAACCTTTTAATAACGCGGCAACGTCAAAATTTTAATGTATAATTTTATGTTATAAATAAGTCAACATATTTGCCAATTTTGCCATGCGGCTCGTACATTTTTGGTTGATATTTCTTCGTGCATATAATGAAAATGAAAATGAAAAGTGTTTATTCAGTTTAGGTCCTTAAAGAACACTTATGAATGTCAAATGAAGCTACCACTGGTTCGGGAGGTAGTTTTCCACTGAGAAGAAACCAGCAAGAAACTCAGTAGTTACTCTTTTCAAAAAAATTGTGTTGAATACAGATTCATTTGTAATCAAAATAATTATATAAAGCAAATTATATTTTCAATTTTTATCGTATTATGTATTGGTAAAAATATAATAATCTACAAAAGTACTATTAAGCAGTTAAGTATTATATAAATTGAAATAGATGACAACAAAAAAAAACAAAAGTAGTGCAGGCGTGGAAATCAACATGTCCATGAGTTTTTATCATTTATATAATCTTCAACACTATAGTAAGCTTTTTTTATTAAAATAGACTTTACATGAGACTTAAACTTATGCAGGGGTAAATCAATTACATTTTGTGGTAGCTTATTAAATATTTTAATGCTTAATCCCACAAATACTTAGTATAAGTGTATGTCTAAGGCTGTGACACTATTGCTTTTCGTTTTTATCTTAAAACTTGTTTTCAATATTGTATATAGAGGTCCCTTTTGTGCGTGTAAAGTACTGACTGCAATCATAATCTACTCGGAAGACAACTATGGAAACCTTGAAAAAATATTGTTTCGTGGAATGGCTACATTTATGTGAAGTATGTTTTACATGTGTCTACTACACAGATTTCCCAATACAGGAGATGGGGCAAGCCGCGTTAAAAAGTGCGACAAATGTATGCTCAACGAGCATACACTGGCTATAGTTTACGCTCCGTGAGACGAATGAAGACGCACGAATTTTAGAAGAAATTACCGTTTTTTTTCCAAAATGCCATTCTGTGCAATTGTAACATGCCATCATCGCAGTGAATCAGTAAAATTTACCAAGAAATATAATATCTTTTCACAGGTAAGAATTGAAAAGTAATTGCGACACTGGGACTGCCTATAAACTTGGCGGCTTGTCCAGTCTAATTGTTATTCGGATGTCTGTGGTCTACTATATAGTATGCTTTACAAGTAAATTTTTCTTACAATATCCCACGACTAAGTGATTGTGAAAAAGTGAAACCTCACTGTCACTATGCAACTAGAGCTAACTTGGGCTTCTTACTTGAAGGCACTCTTGTATGACTGAGTATTGACCGACAGCCGCTTGAAGTAGAATTTATCTTTGTCCACAGGCATTGTTCAGTAGCCCGTCTCACACTGACATCTGACCTAGTCGTAACTTCATAGTCTGAAATGGAAAATTGATATAGTTAATATATTTTTATAGGTTGTTTAGGTTGATATAAAATTCGATCTTAGACTGGACACACATGCTGCTGCTTAACGCAACGGAAACTATGTTTCTAACTCACATAAAGGTGAGGAAGCTATAGGTATGATAACACTGGCATGATGTTAAAATCAGGGCAATACGGGAATTCTGTACGATTACAAACTGTCGGCGAAACAAAAGGACTGTGTAGCAACTTTTGTTTTTGTAATTAAAAAAATATGCTGCTGTGTGGGGTGGCCCGTGCCTCGAAGTGGTTCATTATAGGCTGACGATGATGATGCTTTATGGTTACGCCTGTGCTCCGTTAGTTGTACGGAAAAGGTTGTTGATGTTGCTGTGTTGGAAGATGTGTGGTCCACAGTGGAAAGCTATATACTGCTGATGATGCTGAGTGAGAAAGCCTATGGCCCGGTATAAGGTGTAATAGGCTAGTTCACAATCTTACAGCGTATTTCAGCGTAACTGCTAAGCCCGGTCGGTAACTTTAGTTCTCTTACGGATAAAATCATGTCTGATGTTATCCCTAAGAGACCGAGCATAGTTTGCTCGATTGCGCGTTGAGTGTGGTGTTATAGTTTAAAGCACAATCTTACAGCGTATCACAGTGTAACAGCGACGAGTGTGGCGAGCCGCTGCCTCACTAGCCGCAGCGTGGAGTAGCGTGCTCCCGCCAGACCCGACCCCCCAGTCTTACGGTTCTCCGCCATTATGGACTCGCGATTGGCGTTCTTTGCCTCTTGACGGTGAACCAGCATAGTGTACTCGGACATATCTCGGGGGAACCTGTGAACAGACAAGATTTATTGTAGAGTCCTATTACGTAGCCAAATGGCAAAAACGGAACCCTAATAGATTCGTCAAGTCTGTCTGTCTGTCTGTCCGTATGTCACACCCTTTTTCTCCGAAACTATAAGCACTTCACTATTCAAACTTTGTATGTATATGTATTCTGTGAACCGCTTCAAGGTTTTGACAAGAAACTTAAAAAAAATATTCATCGTACCCGGATCCGTATCGGATCTTGAAAAATGATATCGAAGTTTCTAATATTGTTTTTTTATAAATTTAATAGTTTTTGCAGGAGACATTTCCAAAGTTGAAAATAAGTGTGTGTGTGTCCCTTCCCCCTCTTATTTCTAAAATATGGGGTTGATAAAATTAAAATAAAACTATGATGTACAGGACCACGAAATCTAACAACGAAATTTAGTTAGAACGATTTCTGGTGTATAATTTTTATAAAAGTCATAAACGGTGAACCACTATTTTTTCATATTAAAGCTGTAGTACCTGGTACAGCTTAAATATGAAAAAATAGTGGTAAATAAATAATAATTACAAATATATGTTATAATTAATATCACTCAATAGGTTATGTACGATAGCTATGAACCTTCCACACACTGTGTATTTAGGTCATTTAACTGACGTCAGTGGCGTCCATAGATATTATGTGTAGTCACACTTATCGCAAAAATAATAAAGGATTTAGATTTTTATCAAATTGAGTACCGTTGATGACAGCAGATCGCTTATGGCTTCAAATCTGTAGAGACACCTGCCTAAGTAAATAAAAAATATTTTATTTTATATTACTTGCTGCTGCGGAACGCGCTTGGACATTTTTGTTACGTTGTCTTTCTTTATAATGTGTACAATGTTGGTATAGGTAGTGCTTTCTTTTTTGTCAAATAGAGCTTTTTTCTTTGTGTGTATTTGTTTCATAAGTTGGCAAAGGAGTAGACGGTTCAAAAGAGCAACGAGTGTGCTGCCAAAATTTAAAAAATGACCAAGAGCGAGTCGGACTCGCACGTGTAGGGTTCCGCAGCAGCAAGTAACATAAAATAAAATTATTTTTATTTACTAAGGCACCTACTACAGCTTTAATATGAAAACAAATATTACAGCTTGGCCGTGTTGATGGTAACTAATGACTACAGATTTTAATTTTCTTTTATACTGCATCTGTTATGGTCAGTCGTATCACTTACCATCAGGTGAGCGCACTGACCGTCCCGTTCAATTATGTCATAAAAAATCTTACATTCACATAACAGTGTATCTATAGTACCTAGTAAGCTCAAAAACTTGACCTCGATATATTTTATGAGAGAACAAAAAAAAAACGCGTCATTCAGATTTCACATGCAAAAAATATTTAGCACGGCCTTTATTATGTACCCGCAGTGATATCATTGTTAACATACATTCAAGTAGAAAAAGCGCATATCGTTCACACATATCAACAGAATATATGTTATACTAATATCACTTAATAGGTTATGTACGATAACTATGAACCTACCACACACTGTATTTGGGTCATCTTACTGACGTCAGTGGCGTGCACAGATATTATGAGTAGTCACATTTATCGCAAAATTAATAAAGGATTTTTATCAAATTGAGTGCCGTTGATGACAGCAGATCGCCTATGGTTTCAAATCTGTGGAGGAAAATGGGCGAATAAGTGGGAATCATTTAATATATTGGCTATTTTCCGGGTTGTCGTGACGCTCAGGGTATGCACTGCTTAAATAGAGTGCACGCCACTGATTGACAAAGATATTTTATTAAAATATAATAAATAATCAAACGAACTTCACAAGGGAAAATTCGATAAGTATTATATGAATAAGCTTCGTTCGAAGATGGTCTATTGACCAAGAAAAAAGTTAGATGTCAACCTACATTTCCCTATGATGGACTTGTCATTCTTTAGAGATAAATTGACGACCCATTTGGTGTTGCGGTTGAGAGGTCGGCTGCAACACCAAGGGTTCCGGGTTCGATCCCCGGGCAGTACAAACATTTGTGTGCATGAACATGTCTGTTTGTAATGGTCTGGGTGATTTCTATGTATGATATGTATGTATTTACGAAAAAAAAAAATATTTAAGTATATTTATCCGTTGTTTAGTACCCATAATACAGGCTTCACGCTTAACTTGGGGCTAGATGGCGCTGTGTGAATGTCAGTGGATATTTATATTTTATTTATTTAATTAGAGATAAATAGTCAACATTATACCAAAAACTTAGTAGATTTTGATCATATCTTCGAATGCAGCTTTTTCATATAATACTGATAGAATTTCACTTGTAAAGTTCGTTTGATCATGTATTATATTTCATAGCTTCATTCTTGTATATTATTAAACCATGTAGATGTATAGATCTTAAGTTTTTGGTTAAGAACGGATTCTTATAATATTTAAAAATAAATATGTATTTATTTTAAGATCGTCGGTGGCTCAATGGTGTGGAGTGTCAAATCTCGCCACGTACCAATGTGTTTTCGAATTTTCGAAAAACATATGTACGTTATCCGACTCACTTACGGTGAATGAAAACATCGTGAGGAAACCTGCGCACGCCTGCGAAGAGATTTAAAGGTTGTGCGTGAAGTCGTCCAACCCGCACTGGGCCCGCGTGGACGACTAAGGCCCAATCACCCTATACGGGTAGGCTCGTGCCCCTCGGTGGGGACGTTTAATGCGACAATAGAATCATAATATGGGTCAAAATTATGAGTATTATAGAATATTCAACCACCGTTGGTAAGTAAAAATGATCTGGGTTAAGATATTTTTAATTTAAACTATATAGTGTTAGAACGGGAGACCCTAACATCGTGAACGCGATTCTCAGAGCATCGCTGATGCCTGGAAGTGAAAATTGTGAAATCGTTAGTCAAATCTAGGTTAATTACTTTAGAAATAATGAGATGTTTCAAAGTTGTATAATATTGTATAATAGGAAGTTCTCTGTTTGGCCCTCTCAATCCTGGGTCCCCAGGATAGGTAAAGACTATGCCTCTTCCAACCTATATTTTCATTGTGAATTATTTTATTTAGTTACCTCAATATTGAAGCAAGTAATGGGAAAACAAACCGAGAATTCCAGATCAAAGTAAATGCATCTACAATAAATGCTACTGGATCGCGTTCCCACGAAGCAAATTGATTACGTTTAGCATTGGTGCGAGAACAAAAAGGTCAATGTCTGTCTGCCATAACTTTTGAGAAATGATTTGAAAATTTGACCAATTGATTTCGATATGAGAGCCTTTTGCTATCGTGTTAACTCTCGGTTAACCGCCAGGTAGAGCATTTTCAACTCAAAGTTAACCCCCAGGTTGATTTCACCATCGTGTTAACTCACGGTTGCAACCGGGTTATATAAATATATCATCGTGATGACTCACGATCACACCTCAGGTGTTGATTACGGTGTGGGTTCTACTGCATAGAAAGCGATATCACTTAGATAATTTCAACAAAAGTACATATATGATCCCCCTTTTTTTTCAAAGCATCAAAACTCAAATTTTTAGTTAAGTATTTTAATCGTTTTTTATTATATTTTTGTATATTTTTTGACGTTCATAAGTGCTTTTTGTAAGCCTAATTTGACATAAATGTTTTTGACTATGACTTTGACATCAGAATCCAATGAAGGATAAACCAACACTCGACGTCGTTTTTAAGGTTCCGTAGCCAAATGGCAAAAAACAGAACCCGAATAGATTCGTCAAGTCTGTCCGTCCGTCCGAATACTACAACCCCCACAACTATAAGCACTACACTATTCAAACTTTGTACGTATATGTATTCTGTAAATCGCTATTAGGTTTCCATAAGGAACTTGAAAAAAAAAATAATAGATTTTGGGGTTCCCCATACATTGAACTGAAACTCAATTTTTTTTTTCATAGTGTGGTGTATCAATGCGTAGATCTTTAAAATGGTATTGAGGTTTCAAAAATCATTTTTTTATAAACTAATTAGTTTGCGCGTGAGACACTTCCAAAGTTGAAAAATTGTGTCCCCCCTCTCTAATTTCTAAACTATGGGGTTGATAAAATAAAAAATATATATATGATGTACATTACCATAAAATCTAACAACGAAATTTAGTTTGAACGATTTCTCATGTGTAGTTTTTTTTATACGTCATAAACGGTGAACCACTATTTTTCATATTAAAGCTGTAGTAGGTGCCTAAGTAAATAAAATTTATTTTATTTTATGTTACTTGTTGCTGCGGAACCCTCCACGTGCGATTCCGACTCGCGCTTGGCCAATTTTATTTAGATTCCTTATCTTCAATTTTTGCACGATAATATTAGATTTTATCTTGTATTCTACGCTTTGGCTTATGAGATATTAAAAAGGAAAATAAAAATCTTATGTAGGTAGGTGAACAGTGATTGCGAACTGCGTGCGCTCGTTGCCTCGCACGAAAAAAGAATGACAAGTTCCATCATAGGGAAATGTAGGTTGACAGCTAACTGTTTTTTTTGTCAATAGACCATCTTTTAATAAGTGCGAAGTTGCCTTGTAGGTTAAAGGGACTGCATGGTCTAATTATATAGAAGAATAAAGCTATGAAATAAAAATACGCATAAAGAGTAAATACAAAATTTATTATTATTTACGTTATCATTGTTTTATTAGGTTTTGTTGACTTATTTGGTGTAATGGTTCAGAAGTTTGAAGTATAATACTGAAAGTTCCAGGATCGATCCCCGGTCTATACAAAACAAACAGTTATGTGCATGAACATGTCTCTTGTTAATGGTCTGAGTGTTATGTATAATGCGAAACTTATTTACTCTTTTTGCATATAGTTTCATTAAAATCAATTTAGTAGGTTTTTGACATAAAGAGTAAAAAAGAACCTTCTCGTAGTTATGGGGAGATAGGGCCGTAACCCACCACCCGGGTTCAATACGGATTGGTGGGTGTTAACGGCTACCATCCTAGGATTGTCGCCGAGACGGCTTAACGTGCCCTCCGAACCACGGAATCGTCTTTTCGGACAGAAAGAAAGAAAGAAAGAAAAAAATCTTTATTAAAATAAATCTGTTACAGATACTTTTGAATCGTCAATTGTTATTATTATCATATTTTTTGTGACTCTACCACCGGTTCGGAATAAGTAGGATCTTCGAGAAGAGCCGGCAAGAAACTCGAGTTACTCTTTTAATCTTTTAGACAATCAGGCGATTCATCCTGCCTTTACACTAAGCGGTTTTCCCTAGGGATTCGTAGCTTTTACTAGGTGGTAGATTCGATTCTGAGTCGTCTAGGCAGATACCAACGCAGTGCCAGATATCGCCCCGTGAAATAAAAGTGTTATGCAATTTTGTGTTTCGGGGTGAGGGCACAGTATCGTTTCCCCGCAGGATTCGAATCCAAAACCTCCGGGTAACGCCGAACACTAGTGTTTGCCTACTGCCTCTGTGGTCTAGTGGATCACAACTAGTGTTGCCAGGTGTCCCGATAAGCGCGGGACATCCCGATTTTCAGGGGGTCTGAGGATGCGTGCAGATCGGGATCTTAAATGTCCCGATTAATTAAAGAAGAACGTCAGATTTTTCATTCTTTCTACTAATTACATCAGTGTCAAATTCAAAATGGCACCTCATGAGCGTCACATCACATGTTTTATTGTTACCTGTCCCGCTCTAGAACCTTACATCCCGATTTATTTGGCCTCGTGTCCCGATTTAAAACAAATCGGACCTAATCACAACCCACTAGACCACTGAGTAGGTTAAGGGAACTTTACCTTTGCACGTGCAACCCAGCCGCCTCGATCCTGGCTGCCAAGTCGTCATCCTCCCCGGCCCAACCTTCGAAGCGGTTGGAGAATCCGTCGATGGTGTTATACTGGTCGGCGGTGATCGCCAGCGCCCCCCCCACCAGGTACCGGTACGGCAACACGAACCGGAACTTGTCGATGCTGGCGCTCATATGGCGCGGGTGCTGCACACACGCGTATAGGTTGCCTGCAATGTGCAACATTATTGTACTTCATGACCACACATTTATTAAACAATTAATATTGTATTTGTGATAATTGTGTATTTTTTATTTTGATTTTATTTGGTTAATTAATGAATTTGTATAGGTGCAACTTAACTGAAATAAATTATTTAAAATTAAAAGAAGAAGATTATTATTGTTATTTTCGAATTTTCGAAAATATATGTACGTTATCCGACGCTCTTACGGTGAAGGAAAACATCGTGAGGAAACCTTCATGCACGCCTGCGAAGAGATTCGAAGGTTGTGTGTGAAGTCGTCCAATCCGCACTGGGCCCGCGTGGACGACTAAGGCCTAATCACCCTATACGGGTAGGCTCGTGCCCCTCGGGGGAACGTTTAATGAGCTGATGATGATGATGATTGTTATTTGGTGTAGCGGTTGAGACGTTGGCTATTACACCAAGGGCATGGGTTCATATACACATGTTTGTCTGTTTTTATTGGTCTGGGTGCTTTCTATCAAATCAAATATTATTTATTTAATTAAAAAGTAATATATATACATAACAAGCTCAAATTTCACATAGGTTGGCAACATTCCATTTTGCCTGAACTAGGTAAACCGGTTTTTCAGGCGACTTATTTGCTGAATATAATCAAACATCACTTATAAGGTAAAATAATAATTTAAAAATCACACGTTCAAATAGTAACAAATAGTTTAAAGTTAGTTATCTATATTTTTTCCTAGTTTCATCATACCCAAACAATAAATAACTAAAACAAGTAAAAAAGTATTTGCTTTACGTTTTCAAAAATACAATACAATATAAAAAAATAAAAATACAACTTACAAATTGAAATAACTTAAAAATAACCAATATTTGTATAATTCGCTTAATTAAGACAGTTTTACTTATCTACTAGTAATAAATTCTCTGTATCCTCATAGGACATTGATTGGAGGACGCGCTTTAGGTTATTTTTACAACTATGATAGTTTTGTGAATATATGCTAATTAACTGCTTTCAGTGTATTGTATAAAAAAGGGCCTAAAAAAGTGTACAATTTACGCATATGTTATGTTATGTTTTGTTTTAAAATTCTGAGGGCAAACAATATCTTTCCGTGGCTTAGTTATTAGTTCCTTACTGTAAAGAAGCTCTGAGTGTTGCGCGAGTACGGTGCTGCTTATGAATAATTGTCGAACAGTTAGTAACTTACATGACTCGTAAAGCTGGTTAGCAGGATAAAGATAAGGCCGAAAGGTTGATACTTTAAGGATTGTCCTTTGAGCTCTTTCAACTGTTAGCAGTTCTACGTATAATATGTATGTATTTACAACAAATATATATTATATATATATAATATATATATATATATATATAATATATAATAATATATATATATATATATATATATATATTATAATATATATAAGGAATGTGTTTAGTACCCGTAATACAAGCTTCACGCTTAACTTGGGGTCAGATGGTGCTGTGTGATTATATCCAGCCTACGAATATAATGTCACTTGCAGGCTTCGCCACACAGCATAGTCATGGGAAGGTTGGCGCGTAATCCTCAAATTCAAAAGACCTTCATTTATTAAAAAATACTTTCATTTTTAGAAAATCAAAGTATTGTCTTTCCGCACGACGGCCGTGCGTCACGTGAGCTGCGCGCTATAACTACGCGATTATGCGGGAGAATATCTTTGCAAGATTCATAATCAACCTACCAATTATTAGAATGACGACCGTAAAAATCAAATGTTTCTGGCATTATATAATGCACACTTAAGGGGTTAAATAATGGAAATAATAAATCCTCAAAATGCATGCAAGGTATGTTTTCAAGTGCATTTACTTATATATACCTTCATTAAGTGGAAGAAGGTCAACGTCATGCAGGATGAGGCAGGGGAACTTCTCGAGCATGGCATATCTTGCGCCGATGTTGTACAGGAGACCTTTGTTCCACGGCTTGTTGTCTTGCTGCTCGATTAGGAATATTCTGCACAAGTACAATTTAAGATAACTAGCATGATCATTGGTTTTAACAATAACATGGAAAAAAATATTGTGGGATTAAGGCATTAATAAAAGCAATTCAATTTAATTGTTTGGAACTTCAATGCATTGCAAGTGTTGCATCATTGCGTCGGTGGCTCAATGGTGTGGACTGTTGCCCTCCTACCGGGAGATGAGGTTCAAATCTAGCCACGTACCAATGTGTTTTCGAAAAAATATATGTACGTTATCCGATGCTGTTATGGTGAAGAAAAACATCGCGAGGAAACCTGCGCTCGCCTGCGAAGAGATTCAAAGGTTGTGCGTAAAGTCGGCCAATCCGCACTGTGTATAAATGGATGAAAGATATCAGAGTCTCCATATTTCAGTGTCTCAGTCAGCAAAACTTTATTTTTTATATGATATTGGAGATGGTTTTCACACATAGTCCTCGACCGGACCATTGTGTGCCATGACAGCCAGTTTGCAGAAAATAATCCGAATCTGGAGACCTGCTTTTATACACTAGACTACTACTGCTTTAATTGTTGAAATCTAGGATTGAGTTTATATTTGTGTAAAGTTATCTATCTTTGAATTTATACTCACTTGTAATGTATATTTTGTTTCCTTAAAAAGTTATGCATATACGGTAGGAAGACATCCAATTGCTGTTGCCTATTGCGGTACGTGACCAATAAGGCCACACTGAACAAAGGGTTGCAGTGCTCCGGCACATAGCTCCCATTATCAATACCCGATGCTGAGAAATCATTAAATGTTCTTGGCACATCCCAACTGTGTAATGATTTTGTATTTTTCAATATGTTATCGTAAGAACATTCTAGCTTAGACTTTTTCAGCACTAAATTAGGTGAAATCTGTTTATATAATTCGTGTGGTATATCATCCCTAGGTATATGCTTGTAGTTATAAACTCCATAGTAACCAAACAGTTGTATGACTGCAATCAGGCAAAGTATGGAAGAGACACAAGTGCTTATTCGTAGTTGCAGTAGTCTGCTTTTCAGAGCCCATTTCGGCATTAGGTTAGCTTACTTGAATGTGATGTTAAAACCACCTGAAAAAAAAATTGTCATAAGTTTACAACTCAAACATAATAGATACTTTAAAATCTTAGTGTCTTTTCTTCCCTTCCCATAGCCATCTATGTTAAAAGACCTGTACAAGTAAAGTCTGTTCTATGTTACTGGGGTTGGTTTCGGCACTAAAGTAGACCATTGTGCTTCAGCTAAGGCGGCCTGCTGGTCACTCCAATCAGCCTACTCTCTTCAGAAGTAGATCAATCTTCCCCGCCTTGAGCCCCTCATGCCATTATCAACAAACCTTTTGAGGGATCAAGTTAGGCAGTGTACTATTTATTCATACAATGGATACAAGACATCCATAGAGGAATGAAGATAGACCAAGGAGGTATTTCCAAAGATCAACTGGCGCTTCTCTGGGATCATACTTGAACTAGGCAGGAAATATTTAAGGCTGATAATTATCACTATGACAGGACACTGCAGTTTTAACAAGCACCTTTTCACTATGGGTGTTACAGACACCCCCATGTGCAGCGTGTGTACGAGGTTTGAGGAAACGACGGCCTTTGTCCTATTCGACGGCTCTGGCACCTTGGCTCACCGAGGACTCTTGGTGAGGCATTCAATAAGGTCAAAGCTGTAGGAGATGTCTTGGCTGAGCTGGGCTGGCTTTATTAATCTGGTCTCCAACACAAATAGGTGCTTAGTCGTGTTTTTACAAAAAAGTGTATAAGTATGTTTATCAGTTGTTTAGTACCCGTAATACAAGCTTCACACTTAACTTGGGGTCAGATGGCGCTGTCTCAGTGGATATTTTATTTATTACCTTACCTACAGTTGTAATTCAAAATCATTGAATTTCAACTGTAGGTAAGATTGATCTATGCCTATTCTAAATAATGTTATCTAT
This sequence comes from Leucinodes orbonalis, assembly GCA_019425675.1. Lineage (NCBI taxonomy): Eukaryota > Metazoa > Arthropoda > Insecta > Lepidoptera > Crambidae > Leucinodes > Leucinodes orbonalis. Next base: position 66,122 of record PQWD01000174.1, read on the forward strand.
GCAAGTATTGAGGAAACACTATGCACTGTTATCATTAGTTTTACCACCCTTTATCTATTTAAACTGGAACAAAAAGTCCCACAATTGACAAAATATTCCAGTGCTTCACTTAATTTATATTATCGAAGTCTATTTGAACCAAGCTTAGAGTGTCAATAGTAATTATATATACTCTAAGGAACCAAGCTTGTTGTTGGCTCTTCTCAAAGATCCTACTTATTCTGAACTGGTAGCCATAAAAAATATATTTTAAAAATTAAAAAACTTTCTATAAATGTTTTATTTGAATAAATATCTTGAGTTTGAGTTACAAAATGATTGTACACATTTTTTTTTCATTTCCTCGTAGCTTACTATACACACACTCGCTTACTTATACCTACATGACACTTACATCAACTGTTCGATAATTGACGCACACATTATTACTTTTCCATGCTTGCACTAAGGTATAATAACACACACACTAAAGTTGCTTCACACAATGCTTCCAAATTAAAAACATTATTAGAACTATCCCAGGGGCCAAACTGAAAATCAGCGCTGGGCTAGCCCAGCTTTTTGCTGAGACTGGTACCCATTGCCAGGTATTTTAAATGAATAATTTTAAACATAAGGTAGCATTAAGTATTGTACCAGTTTTATTTATGTTTGTTTATAAGTGTTTGTAATTTATATTAACCAACCTTACTTCTAATGTACCTCCATTTTAAAGGCAATATTTTTTGTATTGTACTCATAGACTTTGGGTAAACATTTTTAAACTTTGTGTTGGTAAGTGGTAGATTCCATGACATTCATAGGTGATTTATGGGCTTAATCCCAATCAAAGACTCTTTATTTATAATTTTAATTTAGTTAGGATATAAGAGAAGCAACTAATTTGAATACAAGAATAAAGTTGTAAAACTAGGATTACCACGAACATTTGCTGCTTAAAAATTGACATTTCATTTCATTGTCATCTTAATCTTGGTTTGTCTTATTGTACTATATAAAGCAAAATTATGGGCCAATCAATATAAGCCAATGTTTCTACGAAAAGAAGTGAAATCCCACCAAAAACATTTATAAAGAAATTGTAGTAAGGGACCTTAGACTTGGCATGACTTTGTCTAGATTTCATCCTTTAGAGTTGTACATGCAGCTCCAACGAGGCTTGGCTAGTTTTTTATACATAATGTTTGTGGTGGGATTGCTGTTACTTCAAAACACAATGACTAGTTAAGAACTTAGTCTCTAATGATTCTGGTTGTAACATTATCTTAGAGTACTGCTATCATGTTTTATTATGTACAAAATTTTAAGCTCTTTAAGGCATACTTTATAATTAAAGAAATAATGATCCTAACTCCACTGTTTAATATGATGCTATTCAAGTTATAATCAATATTTTTCTAACCATGCAAATGCATTCTTGGCCTTGACACTATTTCCTATTGATGCAATGATATATTAAATATAATTATTGTCGTCTAACGCTGCAGTGTCTACAGTTCGACAGCACGTCGACCTTTTTTAAGTCTTTTAAATTCCGCGGTATCGTCTTTTGACAACTGACAGCCAGCTCATTGACATCAGATTGTAAGAAGTAAACAAACACATAAATTAGATTCTAAGTGAAATTTAAATAATTTACGGAGAGTATGTAACCGTTAATAAGTGTGCGATAAACTGTGATTCGATTTATACGTGAATTGTCACCTTAGCGAAAACCAAAATGAGTTATATTTGGCAAGCAGACGAACTAACCTGTAAACCTCTTGACACGTTCAGTGATATTCAGAATTTCTTACAAAATCCTCCAGCTTGGAGATCGCTATGTATAGAGTTAGAGCAGCACAGTAAACGTTTAATACGCAACATAGAAATAAATAAACACTTAGGTGTCAGCCGGACCTTCATTGACGGCCCAGAATCCTTCTGTCATTTTGATCCGGATGCGGATGAACTTGAACGTCACGATGAAAGAAAGTTACCAAAAACACTTGTTTGTCACGATATGGCTAATGGATATCACGATGATAGGTAATTATTTCATTAATAATTTATGTGCAAAGCGCATTATGATGAAAACGTATAATTCTTAAGTTCTCTTTTAAAAGTCCTGTCATAGATAGTTAAGGCAACTTTACACTTGTGAAAAAACTTTTAAAACCTGCAACCGACAGAACTGGTGTAAAATGATGTAAATTTTGTTTTAGTAACATAGATGGCACTGGTAACTATGATGCATATACTTTTTACAACTGGGCTGGAATTGATATATTTTGCTACTTCAGTCATCACTTGATAACAATTCCTCCTCTGGGATGGATCAACATCGGTCACAAGCATGGTGTTAAAGTAATCGGTAGGTGTTTTTAATAAATTACACAAATTCTATTTACAAAAATACTGGTATTTATAACGGCTCGCGCGTGGATTTATTCTCAGTGTTTTGTTTTTCTTTTTAAGGAACTGTTATCACTGAGTGGGCTGAGGGTATAACACAATGGGATAAAATCCTTGCATCCGAATCTGAATACAAAACTTTTGCAAGTGCATTAGTTGCTATTGCTAAAACATTAAAATTCGATGGTTGGCTTTTAAATGTCGAAAATAAGGTTTGTAGATTACTGATCACGGTAAAATGATTAATATTTTTTAATCATCTTTATAAACTACATTTTTAAACATTTGATTTTAGATAGCAAAGCCTGACGTACTTTTAGCTTTTGTGAAACATCTTCATACGACTTTGCATCAAGAGTTACACGAACCTGTTCTGATTTGGTACGACAGCGTTACCGTCGATGGGCACCTCAACTGGCAAAATGCACTTAACCACAAAAACAAGTAAAATTTATAGTACAAAATTTAATCATTACTTCTAAATTACATCCTGATTATTTAATTAAAGTTACCGTAACATTAACCAAGTCTACTTTAAGTTTTCGATAAAGATCATTAATGATAACATAGTGAACCTGTACCCTTCAGTTGGGAAGGCAACTGTCCTTTAGGCAGTACAAAGTAAATAAATTATAGACCAGCTTTTTGTTACGAAGAGAAGAGGACGTTCAGGACGCTCACTTGATGGTAAGTGATACGCCTGACCATGACAGAGCGGCATTGAAGAAGGCTAAATAACTGATAAACAGTTATTATTCTCCATCAATGCAGCACTGCACCTATCACCAGAGACAATAGATGTTAAGTCTCTGATACCCGATAATTTCACTAGCTACAGTGCCCTCATCCTGAAACACAAAAGTGCATAGCTCTCTTATTTCACGGTATGATATCTGGCACTACGGTGGTACTAGGTGGCTACCTAGACGACCTCAGTATCGACTCTACCACCAAGTAAACCAGCTGTACTACATTGTAGTAATTATGTATTATATTATTTAATGAATACGTGATNAGGGGCGTTCTACACCCTCTGCACAGCCGATACTAAAGATATTTTTTATCTTGACCATGACCGATGCATAGATGAAAGAAATCAGTAATAGCAGGTAGTCATTATTTCCGTCAACACTGCCCTACGTTTGCTACCCGACAAATCATCATACCCGGTAATTTCAGTGGCGTGCTCAGAGATTATGAGTAGGGTATGCAAAGTGAGTGACACTAATCACTAAAGTTTATTAATGTCTCTTAAATTACAATAATCAAAGCTTATATACTAACACTAATATTACGTATGTGTGGAGAGGTGTGTCACACACTACAGCAAAAACAATAAACAATTTACATTTTTGTACGATTGAGTGCTGTTGATGATAGCAGATCGCCTATAAATTCAAATCTGTATCGGAATATAGGCGAATGAATAGGAATCAATTAATATGTAGACGAGTATCCGGGTTGTCTGAACGCACAGGGTATGCACTGCTTATTCGCATATATGGAGTGCACGCCACTGGGTAATTTTACAGTTAAATACCCTCCTTCCGAAACACTGAAAGTGCAAAACACTCTATTTTACGGACCATCTGGCACTGCGTGCGTACCTACCTAGACGACTCAGTACCCGAGTCTACCAGCTTATATTAGCTAACTATTCTAGATTCAAAATATTTCAATACCCCAGTATTTTACTTGCTACAGTACCCTTACAGTACAGTTCCTTCTCCAAACACACTGAAGTGCAAAACACCTCTATTACGGGACTATCTGGACGTCGGTGCTCAATGGTGTGGACTGTTGCCCTCTACCGGGAAGGCTGAGGTTCAAATCCTGCCACGTACCAATGTGTTTTCGATTTTTTGGAAATATATGTACGTTATCCGACGTTCTTACGGTGAAGGAAAACATCATGAGGAACCTGCGCACGCATACGAGAGATTCAAAGGTTATGCGTGGAGTCGTCCGGCACTGGGCTGGGGTGACGACTGAGGCTATACAACCAATACGGGTAGGCTCGTGCCCGCGGAGGAGGTTTAATGAGCTGATGAATAATGATCTGGAATTCCGGTGCGGTAGCTACCTAGACGACCCAGTACCGAGTCTACACCATATATAAGCTAAGCTATTCTAGATTCAATCTGCTTCAAGTTGCTTAACTTTACACATACTTTGACAAAAAACCTACATCACTATAATGACAAAGCCGTCAATATCAGTGGGTTCAATGTTTCAACGCACTGACACTTCAACACAATATGGCGTCTCAAAATTGACGCATCGCTGAAGGCTTTGACGCGCCACTTCAACGGAGTGCACTTACAGCAGATGCCTGATACCCTCTTTGGCGTGAGAGCGCGCTTCCTGCAAAAGTATCTGGGTGATAAGGGACCTTTTTCCTGTTGCTTGGAGTGTTTATGGACCGCCGCTTGTTTGATTAATCGTTGTTTTACACGGTCTTTTCGTGGTCGTTGTTGCGTTTGATAAAAGTTTACTTGGTTTTTTGTACAATGTCAAACCAATAGGGTATATGATAGTCTTTATGAGAAATGTTTAACCTTATTTAACTTATATGTGCATTTGATAAAACGAGTATAAATAAGTACATGTCTGTACATTGTTCTGTCTGTCCATATTACAGCGATTATCGCAATAACTACTGAACAGATTTTCATGAAACTTGGTAGATCATGCTTGAACCTTAGACATGTTATGATAGTATAGATATTTAGCCTGTTTATAACTTAATGCAATGTAGTAATAGATAAAAAGGACTCATTAAGCATTACCAGGGTTTCCTATGACTGGACCTTGAAACCCGCATAGGCTAGGAAGGCACAGTCACTCGTTAAACTACTGGGCATAAAATTGACCTCTGTTGTCTTAGGTAACGTAGGGCAGTTAGTAGGTGGAAGTACATTATTTTGTTTCATTTGACTAAGTAGTTACAAGTTTACTTTAACACCGTATGTGTCACGGGTTGGCGCTTCGCTTAATAAAACGTGTGTCTTACTACACGTAAAAAATAGACACGTCAGCAAGGACTATATATATTATATATATATGTATAATATATATATATATATATTATACATATATATATATATAATATATATATATTATATATATATAATATTATATATATATATATTGATATGTGTATATATTTATTATATTTGGATATTGTATTGTTGTTTTATGTATATGTATGTATGCTTTTGATTATTTTTGTTCAGTTTTGCTTGTGCACTACCTCTATTTTCCGGCTTTGTTCCTTACCCAAAGGTTGCCTGGAGAGATCGCTTGCAGCGATAAGGCCGCCTTTGCCCACAATATTGTCTTTTACTGTTTTTTTTTATTTTTTGTGTACTTGTGAGCAATAAAGTGTTTACTACTACTACAAGGAGAATAAGTAAAGAATAAGTACTACAAACGCTAGACATGGACCGGATTCGATTCTTTACGTAGGTATCTTTCTAAAATTAATAGCTATTAGGCAATCAAGAAGCAAGCCATTGCTTTAATGGTTCAACAATGATGAATCGGGATACAATGCAAAATCTTTTGTGAAAGACGTCGCCTGAAGATGCTTTCACAAACGAGTAGATATTCTCTAGAATAAATCAAAATGCAATTAATTGTATGACATAAAGATGTAAAATACGACATATTATTAATTTACATTCAGTGCATGGTTGTTTGCATCTACCTTTATTATTATTGGTTTTCCTGTTAACCCTGGCCTGCTGGAAGAAATCTCTTATAGAGATAAGCTAGCCTGTACTTCATTGTTTCTTTCTGTTTATTTGAATTATCATGATATGTACGATTAGTCAAGTAAATATACATATCGTAAAAATATTCATTTCCTCTATGCGAAATGGCAACAGTAGGGTGATCGGTTCGGTATTTCACTGCCTTGCACATCCCTTTTTTCGTAATGACTACTACTGTTCGCCGCAGATGGCCTTTACACCTTCACAGATGGCTCTCAGCCTTAGAATCTATACAGCAACACATGACACAGTAGTACCAACCGTAAAATAAATAATATCTTCCCAAGTCTTCATCTGACCATCGCTAAGAATCTATTCAGCAAGAATTCCAGCTGTGAAATTTCCTGATACCTACTGATATTTGAGACACAATACAGTAATATCACGTTGTACGAATATTTCTGAATTGTCCAACTATTTAGATGGAATAGGAAATTCCTTCGTTCCCACATTGTATCGGAATATTTTATAGTTTTGAAATATGTGAAATGTGTGCCTACATTTTGGTACTGAATAATGTAATGATATGGAAATGTTACTGCATGCGCTATACGGAATAAATAAATATCGGGCATTCTATTTGAATTCTAAATTATTTGAAAAAACACTTCGATATACTTTATAAATTCATAGAATTTTGATTATTTTTGAGTGACACTCTATAAGTTAAAGTTTAGGTTGTATTATACAACAGCTTACGAACAAAAGTGCTAGGAGAACATAATAATATAGAAGGTATCTTAGTAGGTACTTTAAAAATACTTTTTCAATTTTGAAAAAATTACATAGTTTTATTTTCAAAACTAGATACGGTTGGATATGTATGGTCTCCTAGTACTTTTTCATCAAAACATTTAGATGCTATTTATGAAGAAACCAATATTATATTTGCATATAGTATTTTCGAAAATATTACAAAGACACCATATAATAATGACAAATAAAAATAATGTAAGAGGATTCGTAGAATTAGATGTTTTATGATGTATTTGGACAATAAGCTCTCAGTCTATAACGGAGTGAGTGAGAAATAAAAAGTTCCAATCCTTCCCACTGGGGACGGACGAAACTTTATTTCTCACACGTTTCCAGTGAGAAAGACAGTGCGGATGATCTAGCCCGATTTAGAATAGCGCATGTCAAGTAACTATCACAAGGGATCATCGGATGGGTGACTGAAGAATATTATCTCGTAACCCTTTCCGTACAAGTACTACGAGTCGCACGTTAAGCGTAAGTATTTTTCTAAGGATAATATGTATGTATTTATAAAAAAGTGTTTATCCGTTGCTTAGCCGTAGGCTTATCACTTAGTTTTAGTTTGGGGCCAGATGGCGATTTGTGAATGTCAGTCGATATTTATTTATCTAAGTATGCTAGTTCTTAACTCCCACCAATCCCCATTTGGTGTGAAAAGTCCCCATGTGGGCTGGTCACGTATGTCGCTGAACCAATGGCCGTTGGAGCAGTCGAGTTCTGGAGTGGAGACCGCTTCTTGGCAAGTGTAGCGTTGGCCGCCCTCCAGCCTGATGGGCCGACGACTTGCGAAAGGTCGCTGTTGGAGGCTGGATGAGAAAAGTGGAGAACCGAAATATCTAGATCAAAATGGGGGATACCTATATTCAGCAGTGGACTGCGATAGGTTGATTAGAGGGAGAGAGTCCCCATGTCTCGGTACCTACTCCGTACGGAAAGGCATGTGTCCATCAGTTGGACGTTTTAGGCTAATAATGACGATGATCATGTCTACTTCTACAAGACAAGGCCTCACAAAAAAATAAAGTGGTTTGATAATTCCCATGACTAACACGACGCTGGTAACCCTATGAGCTCAATGCTACTAGGCTACTAAGTAAGTATAATACTTTATATAAATGGAAGACTCATATCACATTAATACCTACCATTTTCATAATTAATTAAATTTTTTGTGGAGTCCTAGTACGATAATTTAAAACATCTCATTACGCTCATTAAAATCCCCGAATATACAACTTTGCAAATAATTGATTAACGGCCATTAACATTTATCTCACTCTGACTATTATTTTAAATTTATCATAAAAACGAAACCTATAAAAACGTATTTCAAACAGGCATGTACATCAGACATTGCTTTGTTCTTTTATTGTACTTTTTCGTATAAAATGAAACTATACTTATTGTTTCTTTTGACCGCAGTGGTCCTTGTGGATTGTGGTCATAGATTTCTGGGTACAAATGTACAAAGAGTTCAGTTGTACCATCGCAGAGCTGAGTACAGCGCCACGCCGTTTTTCAAGAGAATCGAGACAGTTACTTACAGAATCCCCGATTCAAGCAAATACTATGGCAGGTCAATTCAAGTAAGTTTTTAATCCTTACCGATTGGTATTAGTAAACTTGATAAAGCATAAAGGCTTTATGCAGGGCAGAAAAGGTAGCACCCCAACCTCATATTATGTAAACGAATGTAAACCTTAAATAGTAGCCAGATCCAATAACTTAAAGTTCCAGCCGTTTAGATATTACCAGGAACTAACAAACAGACAGACAGACTAAATTTTTAAATTTGTTATTTTGTCATGTACCATATATTCATATGTTTGAAGAAAAAAATATCAATCCAATTTCGTTTTTATGTAATAGATGACGAATCACATTTTTACCAGTTTGGTAAGGTCACAGGCTGGAATACCTGATTGTCTGACAAGAAAGATAATTCTATGCTTAGTGCCATGTGAAGGCGTCGGTCTCGGCTGCCAATATGACAGTCGATACATAAAAATACGTCAAGTTTGTCGTGGGCTGGTTTAGAGACTGACTGATGATGGGTCTAAGGTCGGTCTGACTCACAGACATCAGAATATACATTAGACTGGACAAGCCGCCAAGTTTATAGGCAGTCCCAGTGTCGCAATTTCTTTTCGGTTCTTACCTATGAAAAGTTATTATATTTCTTGGTAAATTTACTGATTCATTGCGATGATGGTATGTTACAATTGCACAGGATGGCATTTTGGAAAAAAACGGTAATTTCTTCTAATATTCGTGCGTCTTGACTCGTCTCACAGAGCGTAAACTGGTAGCCAGTGTATGCTCGTTGAGCTTACAGTTGTCGCACTTTAAACGCGGCTTGCCCCATCTCCTGTATTGGGAAATCTGTGGTCTGACTGTTCACCAATTTACTCCTACACTTTAACAATAAACGAACTATAACGACTATCGGATATAACTTCGGCAACTATACGGTCCCTTCAATGTCGTTATATCAGGTTTTGACTGTAGATGCACAATCATGAAAAAACGTCAACCAAAAAATTAAAATGAAAATTTAAAAAACCCCCGACACGACGTTTTTTTTTTGAATAATCAATAGATTCTTAGGTACTTTAACATTAAGTTTATTTTATTATTTTTTACTTTTTAAAGGGAAATTACTTAAGTTATTGTGTCGGGGGTTTTTTAAATTTTTAATTAAATTTTTATTTCATACTTTTTATAAGTAGATTAGGTTAAGTTAGATTTTTGACGACCCATTTGGTGTTGCGGTTGAGAGGTCGGCCGCAACACCAAGGGTTCCGGGTTCGATCCCCGGCAGTACACATTGTGTGCTGAACATGTCTGTTTGTAATGGTCTGGGTGTTTCTATGTATAATATGTATGTATTTACAAAAAAAATATGTATGTATGTTTATCCGTTGTTTAGTACCCATAATACAGGCTTAACGTTTAACTTGGGGCTAGATGGCGCTGTGTGAATGTCAGTGGATATTTATTTATTATTATTATTTCATTTGAGTCCAAGTATATTTGCAGTCATTCGGTTACTCTCCCCACTTTCACTCCTCACAACTTTTAAACGGCTCAACCGATTTTCATCAAACATGACTAAGAACACTCGCACATAAGTCACCTTTAATACAAAAAAAACTAAATTGAAATCACTGCATGCGTTCGGAAGTAATGATGCCACAGACAGACAGACACGTCAAACTTATAACACCCCTCTTTTTGCGTCGGGGGTTAAAAAGTGTCCGAGCCGCATAACACTTACGTATAGTTATTGCTATATTTAGTACCTGGATTCATTTAAATTTTGACCTTAACGCCTCATAGAATGAGTACAGAATCAAAAGCACGAGCACACTACTATGTCATTATGACATGTAGCGAGCGACGTGATTATAAATGAAAATTCTGACCAACAGACGCGATAGGCAAACTTTGCCGCGGACAGTTTTTGAGTTAGATTGTGCACCTTGTTAGTTTATTATTTCTTTTCTCCCACACGATAAGTTGAGTTACAGTACTTGTTTTTCCTTTCCAGGGAATCCTTGCTTACGATATGACGTACTCTGACGCATCGGCCAACGTAACCGGGGGCGGTTTGGGCTACAAATACGTGAACCTTCGACTGAAAAGTGCAAGATCAAAAAAACTTGACTTTGACATTTACATTTACGCTTAATGTCTTTTTATTGAGATACTTTTTTGGCTTTAATATTAAAATATCATGTGTATTAACAAAGTCATAAATAAAAACAATTTGAACAAAACTTTATGGGTTCTATTTATGATTCCAAATTTATCGAATAATAAATGTGCGGAAAAACATAACCTCCTTGTGGAAGTCGGGTAAAAATACTGCAATTAACGTTATATATACACAAATACATTATTAAATTGTTAATATTATTAAATATAACTATTTTCAGGAAAAGTAACAATAATTTATTTATATATAAACGTGACTGTATCCAAATTTCTTACCAAATGTATGACTTCTTTTATTATCCATGTATATTTATTTATTTTAAAAAAGGATATAACAGTTTAAAAATAAACTATTTGCGTTACTCTTGCTACTAGAAATTTAATCAATTCGCCATTTTACTTGTCTTTTTAACACATTTAAACAGTAGAAAATCTATTGTGTTTGGCGCTTTAAGGCGTCATGGGCGGTCAAATGGTTATGATAAATGCTTTAGCTTGTTAACCAAATTCGTGAATAAAACCTTTCAGAACTATCATTATGTACTTAAATAATATTTGAAACAAATATAAATTCCTAATATGTTGTAGGTACGTATTATTGAAAAAGTAAAACCAGCCTCCTATAATGGTCATAGAACATCGTTGTCGTCTCAAATAAATGCATTTACAACAAAAATAACGAAGTAATGTTCTACTGAAGCGTTTTAAGCCCTCAGCAGGATGGCTGGCGGCCGCTCCGGATTGGCAATAAACAAAACGCTGTAAAAAACCAACTGCACCTGATAGTGCATGACAGAGCGATAGACACGGCAACGTGTGCGGCCGACGCTTACACCGACTTTTTCATTTATTTCGATCTGACTACTGTTGTTGACCTCAGATGGCCGGATTTACAGATTCACCGGGCAATTGGCGAGTGCAGAGTGGCTCTCAGGCTTAAACCAACGTGATATACTCATTATTATCGTTTTCAACTGATGTTTTGGTGAGTCATAAGATGACAATGACTTAACCCGGCGTCATTGTGGTAGGAAACAGTTACATGGACGTTGAGGTGGGTCAATTTTACCCATATATTTAATACATGGTATTTCTATAGTTTATAAGTAAATTTATAAACTGTGTTATTATCAGTAAGAGGTATTCTGGTTGTGATAATGCAAACGAAAATTATAATTTAGTTATGCTTTATTAAGTTCCATCTACTTTTATATAACTTACCAAAAGGGTACAAAATTAAGATCTCTTACGTTTTCATAAAATTCCTATAGAAATAACGTAACTTTTCGGTTATTTTTGACACTTTAACCCGCATAGCTCGCAGCGCAGTTGCTTTCGAATTGATTTCTCTTCGAAAACATTTAGAGCATAGTATTGGTGACAGCTGCTGAGCAGAAGAGCAACGTCTCGCGCGTACTTTAAAAAATATTAGAAATTCTAAACTAAGCGGGTCATTTTGACCCAACCTCAATGACGCCGGTTAAATAAGTTCTGTTGTACCAAATTGACGAACAAAGTTGTGTGTAACAGTAATGTAATTTACGTGGGTTATCTGTATTGGATAAGGTAGATAGCTCATTTAGATAGTTGAATGTTTGATAAGTTGATAAGCCTGAGGCATGCATTTTGGACTATATAAAGATATCCCCCGCGACAGCACGAGCAAATCGTGCAATAATTTTGTTACTATGACATGAAATGAACACTTACCATAGAGATTGCAGTGATACGTTCCGATAAGGTTCCGGGTACGATTCAAATGCTAAAGTGATCAAGGGTCCTATACATTGGGTAGACCTACCTATATATACATATATATAGTGAGGTATACCTAACGGTGTGAGTGCAGGATTGCAGTCGGCTTGCGGCAAAAACTGTGCTGTCTCGTTTGCCAGGGAGATTTCAAAATAGTATTTTTCCAAAACTAGGTTTGTGGGCTGTCGGTTTACCTGCTACGCGTTAGTGATAGTTTTTTTGTTGAACGGGACGTATCAGTTCGTTTATCTGATGGTAAGTGATACGCCTAACCATGACAATTCGTTGTAATTATTTTTCAACAACATTGCCCTGGGCCTGCTACACGAGTTGATAGTTTCTAGGTCTCTTATACCCGGTAATTTTACCGGCTACAGTGCCCTCATCCGGAAGCACAATAGTTTTACTAGAGAGAGACTCAGTAAAACATTCTCTACGTTTTAGTTTTTTAAACTAATAATGGAAGATAATGCACTTCATGAAGTCAGAGGCTACATAATGGTTTACTTTGAATAGAATTTCACTATAATATCATAGAGAGCGTCGGTAGCTCAATGGTGTGGACTGTCGCCTTCCTACCAGGAGGGCTGAGGTTCAAATCCCGACACGTACCAATGTGTTTACGAAATTTTGAAAATATATCTACGTTATCCGACGCTCTTACGGTGAAGGAAAACATCGTGAGGAAACCACCATGCACGCCTGCGAAGAGATTCGAAGGTTTTGTTTTTGAGCTGATGTTGATTATCATCATCATCAGCTCATTAAACGTCTTCACCAAGGGGCACGAGCCTACCCGTTAAGGATGTATAGGCCTTAGTCGACCACGCGGGCCCAGTGCGGCTTGGCCGACTTCACGCACAACCTTTGAATCTCTTCGCAGGCGTGCGCAGGTTTCCTCACTATGTTTTCCTTCACCGTAATAGCGTCGGATAACGTACACATAATTTCGAAAATTCGAAAATACATTGGTACGTAGCGGGATTTGAACCTCTGTCCACCCGGGAGAAGGGCACACCATTGAGCCACCGACGCTCTTCAATCATCGCAATGCATTGAGCAATTCCATTATTTATTATAGCCTCGATTATAGCTCGTACGACTTTTTTCAACGCGCCCGCGACGCTCGCCCCACCGCGCCTGCGCCGCCCTATGCCACAACCCGCCTCAACCATTTTTTTAAATTAGTATTATTGTTCATACGCACAGTGTTTTAAATGACTTTTAGGGTTTAAAGATATTTCAATTTTGTATCAATAGTTTTGTCTCATATTTGGGGTATGTACTTTAAATCACGAGTAGGTTCTTATTTAAAAAAATCGCAGGTATAAAATGAACCTGTTCAGTATAAACTGAAACATGCTTCTTCATTAATTCAATTAAAATCAAAAGAATATTTAATTTTCCCCACGTTTTCATCCATCAGTTTCACACGAGATTTCTGTATTCAGTTAATTCCTAAACCTTAAACGGAAAACAGTTTAAATATAGACATAACGAAGTAAAACGTAATTTTGAATTTTAATCGCTAACTCCACACGTACATTGCAAGCATAACTTGTCAAGCTTTTCACTTATAATAACTCCAACAAAGTTCATCTTTTCACAAATTGAGCCAACAGCGAAAGTCAAAGAGTGATAAACTCCCAAACGAGTTTTCATCAAGAAACAATCAACATGCGAAACTTTTCACAAGTTATCTACAATTAACAGTCGTCGCGAAACGTAAGAGAATTGTAACACTTCGCGAAGTTGGTAATCATTTAGCGAATTATCGGGATTCCGAGTTTTGCTATGTTTGCCTCTTTTGCGCCATTGTCTTATCCGTATTAATAATATTTGGAAATGAAATTGTAATAAATTGTGCATGTTTGTGCACATTTAAGACCCATTTGGTGTAATGACTGAAAAGTCGGCGTTACACCAAGAGGTACCGAGTTCGATTCCTCGCCATAGTACCATGTCAGTAGATATTATTAATTTATTAATACATATCTTCAGCACATTCCTCAAGTGAGATATGTTTAGTATTCCCCGCCGGCGCCGGGGGCCATCGTCGCGTGTCCCTGTAGGTTCGCACAGTCCCTATTCGCGTAACCGGCATATGCCGGGCCGCATTTCTCCCCAAACATATATTAGGCTACTAACCCCCCCCGCAACGCCCTAAGCGAGTTCGAGTCCCGTTCGGGGACGCCCTTAGGCTCGTTGTGTAAATGTTTAAGGCTGAGTGCCATCTGCGCTAGCCACGCGCCCGGGGAAGCTGTAAAGGTCATCTGCGGCCAACAGCAGTAATCAGTTCGAAAAAAAAATGTTTAGTATTTTAATTCTACGGAGTTCGTTATTATACTTATTATTATATTTCCAATAGCGACATATTTAGTGCCCAAAATAGATACCGTAATTAAAAATGAAATTCATTTCATAACCGAACTAGCATGTATAAAACATCCAACCAGAATTAAACCGAGGACGGGCAGAAAGACATTATCCATATTAGAGGGAAATGGCCACAGACATTACGTACGAAGAAATAAACATAACCGTAAAAGCTAAATGGACTGGCAAGATACCTACAGAGAGATCCCGGCGTAATTTTTAACCTAATTAAAATGGTTATAGCGGTCTTTGCAATACCTACGTACGTCCTTACCGGGTAATGTATTACTGTGGGAACTAAGGTTTTTGTATTACTCTGTCTTGTGAATCTGGAGTCTTTTTTATGGTACAAAGAATACAGGACGGTCAGGCCGCTCACCTGATCGTAAGTGATACGCCTGACCATGACAAAGTGGTATTGATTAACACCAATAACTGGTAGACATTATTCTGCATCAATGCCGCACCGCGCCCGTCATCCGAGACAACAGATCTAAGTCTTTTAAACGGTAATTTTACTAGGTACAGTGCCTTCATCCCGAAACTCAGAAGTGCAAAACTATTCTATTTCACGGGACGATATCTGGCACTGTGTTGGTACCTACCTAGATGACTAAGTACCGAGTCTATTATGGGTCGTTGTCGAATTTTTCGAGAACGAGACGTAACCTTTTTTTTCGGAAGAAAACGGTTCCTCTAAATAGTTGTAGTTGCAACTGGTTTCATCGTTGCATGGACGATGCCGTTTCGTAAAATACTAGTAGTGGTTCACCGTTTATGACGTATAAAAAACAACTGACCAGATATGGTTCAAACTAAATATACAACATACTTATATGCTTATTTTGTAAATACATACATATTACACATAGAAACACCCAGACCATTAAAACAAACATTTTCATGCACACAAATGATTGTAATGCCCGGGGATCTAACCCAGAACTCTTGGAGTTGTAGCCGACTTCTCGACCTTAGCACCACATAGGTCATCGAACCAACATTTTGTTTAAAGTGCATACGACATAAGAGATTTAGCGCTCTCCTCACGCAACGGAGTTGATCGTAAAATGGACGATGCGTGAACATCGAGTGATATACGGTTTCATCTGCAACGAAACTTTTACCAACAATAAATGTTTTGTTTCAAGCTAACAGAATAGGTTTTATTCAAGCTATACTGAGTCATGCTGATATTAGCACCATATCGCAACATAAGATTTGAAGTATGCTTAGGTATTTTTTCTTGAAGTACTGATAAACCTTAAAGCTGTTATTTTTTATCTAATGGTTTGGCCTTTATATGTCTAAATACCTGTCGCCTTCCTACCGGGAGGGCTGAGGTTCAAATCCCGACACGTACCAATGTGTTTTCGAAATTTTTAAAATATATCTCGTTTTTTAATAAATACGTTATCCGACGCTCTTACGGAGAAGGAAAACATCGTGATGAATCCTTCATGCACGCCTGCGAAGAGATTCGAAGGTTGTGTGTGAAGTCGTCCAATCCGCACTGGGCCCGCGTGGACGACTAAGGCCTAATCACCCTATACGGGTAGGCTCGTGCCCCTCGGTGGGGACGTTTAATGAGCTGATGATGATGATGTCTAAATACCGTGTATGTATACACGGTGTTAAATAAGTGAGCAACAATAATTGACTGGGGTATAAGTTTGGTGATTAAGTAATTAAGGGAGCTCTAAACTAATTTTAAATCGTTATTGCTTCGAAGAAAAACACGCTTGAAAAATTGACCTACTTTTTAAAAGATCAACCCTGTTGAGTGTTAATGACCTCAAAATAACAGAATATGAAATTGCAGATTGACACATATTTTCTACCTACACTAGAATCTTGATGATTTAAAATACATATTCTTAATATATATTTAGCATTGTATCTAAAAAAAAGATTATTCATTGGAAAGGACTGTTGCCTTCCGATCTGGGGGAACAGGTTCAAATCCCGCCGCGTACTAAAGTCTTTTCGATTTTTCCAAATTATATTTACGTTTATCCGACGCTTTTACGGTGAAGGAGAACATCGGAAATTTGCGCATGTCTACGAAGAAATTCAAAGGTTGTGCGTGAAGTAGGTAGTCCAATCTGCACTGGGCCCGCGTGGATGACTACGGACTATACACCCTATACAGGTAAGCTCGTGCCCCTCGGGGGTGACGTATAACAATGTGATGATGATCTAAAAACGTACTTAATTTTTATGTCAAACTCAGCGCGATCCCAGTAAAACCACTGTCTGACAGAAGACCTATGTGAAACAACGCGAGCCTTTTATGCCGTGTAAAGTGATGTTTTTATGTAACAAAGTGTACGGGACGGTCAGGATGCTCACGTGATGGTTGGTGATACGCCTGACCGTGATAGTTGTAGGTAAAGAAACATATTCAGTGTCAATTTTTATTGTATTAACTAATAAGAATAATTCTTCAGAATAGTTTAAAGCGCTTCGTATATAAAATGATATCGTCGCCGCCTCGTTTGGACTTAATCACAGTAGTTTTCATTGATTTTTCTGCAAAATAAATTATCAAATTATTATGATTTAATAGAAAAGGGTGGTAAACCTCTTACTCCTCTTTTGGGGGAATCATTCTGCTCCTCGCAAAGATGTGTACCGGGATACTTGAAAGTTAGGCAATAAGTAACCAGTACAAACATCATCGTCATTATCAGCATATAACGGCCTACTGCAAGGCACAGGCCTTTCCTTACAGCATACCCATGGGAACATTGGGCTGTAACCCACCACAAGGGCCCAATGCGGATTAGCGGGAGTTAACGCCTGAGTACCATCCTAATACATATATTATAGATAGATAGATATGATTCTTTATTGCACACCAAAAAGAAAAGATACATATTTAACAACAAATAAAGGAAAATAATGCAATTCAGGCGGCCTTATCGCTTGGAGCGATCTCTTCCAGACAACCTCACAAACATAGAAAATTAACAACATGAAAGGGCAAGACAGTGCAAAGTAAGAAAAGCTTAATTCAACTTATAAATACATAAATATATTTCAACATTAAATATATACATATAAAATATAAATAAACATAAAAAATATATATATTTAAATATAAAATACATATATAAACATCATATATAATATATTACTCTACACATATATAAAATATCTAATACATTTATATTATTGATATGAAAACAAATAGATAAGCTTATATTAATAAATTAAGATATAAGGAATATAACATACATAATAAAGTGATACATTCATAAATAAAAAAAATATTAAAAAAATAAAAAAATAAAAAAATAATAATAATGTTAAATTGAAAGGTAAAATTCTTTTACGCGACTTTTGAAAACAGTTAGAGAAGGAGACTGACGAATGGACATTGGCAGAGAGTTCCACAGTCGAATGGATTGAACAGCAAAAGACTGGGTAAATGAATGGGAAGAATGAGAAGGAAAAGCAAGATTAAGTTTTAAAGATGAACTGATTATGTTACAAAGTGTACAGGATGGTCAGGAAATTCAACTGATAGTAAGTGATTCACCTGACCATGACAAAGCGGCAATGTAGGAGACCAACAACTGATAGTTTTTACCTTTCATCAACACCGCACTACTTTTTCGCGGGACGATAACTGGTACTGCGGTGGTACCTACCTAAACGAATCATTAGTGAGACCAATTAAAATGTGGTGGGATTCAATACGTAATGGGGGCTTGTGAGAACATTATTTGCTATTCAGCTGGATGCACGTCCATTTAAGTAAAGATTTGAGCAGTGATTCCTTAATCGACGATGACGATTAAGGAATCTTTGCTTAAAAATTTGGTGTAATGGTTCATCAGACTTTCGATCCCCGGGCAAAAGAAACGTTTGTGTACAAGAATACTTCTCTTTGTGTTGGTCTGATTCTTTCTATGTATAATATGAATGTTTTTTAAATATATAAGTATGTTTCCCTTGGCGCTGTGTGAATGTCAATGGACATTTAAATGAATTATTTAAAAAATTACAAGTAAAGACAATATCAAACTAATACGTACCAGCACACACCCCCCTCGGTAAATAGTTTCTGTCTCTTTCTCTCTTGAGTCTTCTTTTGTTTATCTTATGATACCTCACCAGGCTTTGTGAGCCAAGCAGTATAGACAGTTCGAATTTGTTCAAACGACCTCTCAGCTTGCGGTTTGCCAGAATTATCCGCTTCCATTTTGCGTATGCGTAGCTGGCATTCCGAAGAGCGATGTCGTCTAAAAAGCTAAATAAAAGGGTGTGGCAAAAAGTTATTATGTTACAAAGTGTACTATGGTTTTAAACAAGCGAAACATTGAAATTATTTTCTAAATGTATACTTATTGGTTAATTATACATAGATATACCCAGACAAACACAAACCATGTACGCTCACAAATGTCACCTATGGATCTCACAATTTCAGTTAAAATGCCAACATTTTAACATGTTCAACCCAAATCAACAAAAAAATTTTTCCAAGTCAAGAAAATATGTTTCCAATTTCCTTGCGTCATACAAACAATTAGGCATATAAAGAAAGTGACCCGATCGAAATATTTCTTGGATATAATAATTATAATTATGTTGCTTGAGGCAATAGTAGTATAATATTAGGCCATTTTTTAACCATTCAATTGACAGTAAATCAGGTTAAATAAAAAGTCTATTGCAGTACATACTATAATTTGAAATGGGACACATTATAATATCCATCCTATCCTTATATCATATCATTATTATTACTTTTTTATTATTAAAATTTATTATTTTTTAAATTTTTATACTTATTGCTGTTTTTATTTTATTATTTTTTTGTTTCAGGTTATTTTAAGTTTCATATCTTTTAACATGTAAACGTCTGGGCTTAAGATAGCTGTAAGTTTACAATGTAATTACTAATAATAAATAAATAAATCCTTATTATTATCCTTAAATCCAGCTGTTGCTCTAAATTAAGCTTAATATTTATGTAAGATCACGTTAATATCTAGTAGGTATTTATAAAACTAATTTTTATAGCATTTATGGTTGCTTTTTCATTAAATGCACTCAAAAATATTCCTCCACTGAATACAATTCTCGAAGAATATGACTAATCAAGATTTAATATCTGATATTTAATAAAACGTGTCCATAAATATGCGCTTCCACATGCGAGGCTACTGTAATTTCATTAGATCGTAAGTAAAAATAATAACAGTGTACGTGAATAGAAAAAAAAGTTGAAATATACGCGCCTTCACTTAGCAGGACATGAAAAACTCACGAAAATATCATCCAGGACAGCTCCAAAGGCAGCGAGGACACACTGTCACCCTGCGACACTGTTGAAATAATTTTAGAGCCGAAGACGAATATTCCTTTGTCGTACATAATGTAAACAAAAAGAATTCGCGCGCTAAAATGGCGGTAGACATACATTATTTTTTTTTGTGTTGTGACTGGTGTAATGGATATTCAGCCAGTCCTATAAATTACTTTTGACATGGGGAATAAAAAAAGTGTTGACATAGAATATTTAAAAAAAGACCTTTTAGTTCAAATTTAATTGTTTATGAGTATCGTATCGTGTATAGAGCACTGGCCCTGAATTTTTATTAACAGATGGTGTGTGATGGTGAAAGTAAATGTGAAGTCATCGCATGTAGTAAATTTTATTTTTTGTGATAATCAAAATATAATGGAGCTGTAAGCGGTTTACGGGGTATGAAATATTTATAAAAGTAGATAGGTAAATTATCATTACAAAGTCGTTTATTATCGTTGCAAAGTCTTTAAGAAATCCTCATTTTTTATTAGTAGACAATCTTTCCTCATAATATTTTATATATGGATTAAATTGAAAGAAATCATAGATAGACTTATTTGTATCCAATATTACATTGTCCTCAGGTACTTATTTGAGATTTTATATCATTCCTACCAATGATATAAAATCCATACTTACCGTGATTTCCCGAATTCATCGCAAGCAAAGCCGCGTGCAAAAGGTAGTATTCAATAAAATAAATTACTGGTATTGATACGTTTATTATGAAATATGGTAGAAACATCTAGATGAACTATTTTTAGTAATATTGCACAATCACTTCGCTGGTGTCTCGTCAGCATCAAACTGATAAACGTCTTTCACTAGAACCTGGTACTTATCACTTGCGTTCAGAAGTGCAGTCACTCCTTTGGCCACCAACTTTCCTGACTCGTTACTAAACGTCGTTTCTGTCAATGGGTTGTTGCCTTGCCTTATTGCTGATGTTTCAACTGTAATCACTTCACCAATCCGGGCAATACTGATGAAGCTGATGGCAAGCAATAATGTAAAGTATGAAGTAAGTCTGATTATTGTGTTTCTTTTTAAATTATAAATGAGGCTAGATGGCGCTGTGTGCATACTAATAATAAATATCCACCAAATATCCACTGACATTCACACAGCGCCATCTAGCCCTAAGCATTAGCCAGTAATATGGATACTAAACAACGGATAAACATACCTTATTTACTTTTTTTGTACCCAGGTCAATACAAAAAACATGTTCATACACATTAATGTTTGTGATGCCCGACAAATAAAAACAACGCTTACCGTTGTGTTGAAACATAAGTAGTTGCAAGGTCTGATTTGTTTTAAATCGTGAAACGAGACCAAAAAATCGGGATTTGAGGATGCAGATCGAGACAGGTAACAAGAAAAAATATGAAATGATGCTGATGACGTGCCAATTTGAATTTGACAGTGATGTGATCAGTAGAAGTAATGTAGCGTAAATATTTTTTTCTAATGAAACATCTAATTTTGTTCCTTAATTAATCGGGACGCATCCTCGGACCCCTGAAATTCGGAACTTCACCGGACACCTGGCAATACTAAACACAAGTATAATACGATGAATTGTATAACTAAGGTTACCAAAATCCCAAAAGTCCCTTTTCCATCCCTGTTTTCCCTTTCACCTCTCCCCATTTGAAGGTCGGCAACGTATTTGTCTTGTAAAGGACGTAGGATGCCGTCCGGCCTGATGACTTGCTTGGAGGCTGGTTGAGAAAAGGATGGAGAAGGACGGAGAGAACTCGTTGATTTTTTAAAGTTGATATCACAAGATATCAACTTCAAGATATCACATAACCCTCCCATTTTTGTGGACCCATTTGTGTGGCG
>PQWD01000174.1:90207-103381 GCA_019425675.1 Leucinodes orbonalis
ATATTGATTGTATTTAGTTTCTTTTTTATATGTCAAATTTATTTGGGACTTATTGCATTTAAAGATAGAAAACAAAAAATTGGCATATATCGTTACCTGGACACGGACATAGGCTACTCTTTTTCTATCCCCGCTTTCTTTAATGGGGATGGAAGTTTGTATGGAGCATTCCGCAATTTTTAAGGTAGCTAAAAATTAATATACGGATTATTTGTCACTACCAAAAAATAGTAAATGAAGGGTTCTACCTCTTCATCTAGTAGCAGCATTAAAATAATATTCTATTTCGTAACCGGGAGAGGAACCATGTTTTCCCGAATACATCGCAAGCAAAGCCGCGTGCAAAAGGTAGTATTCAATAAAATTAACTACTGGTATTAATCCGTTTATTAAGAAATATGGTAGAAACATCTAGATGAAATATTTTAGTAATATTGCACAATCACTTCGCTGGTGTCTCGTCAGCATCAAAATGATAAACGTCTTTCACATGAACCTGGTACTTTTCACTTGCATTCAGGAGTGCAGTCACTCCTTTGGCCACCAACTTTCCTGACTCGTTATGAAACGTCGTTTCTGTCAATGCTTGGTTGCCTTGCTTTATTGCTGATGTTTCAACTGTAATCACTTCACCAATCCGGGCAATACTGATGAAGCTGATGGCAAGCAATTATGTAAAGTGAGTAACTTAAACCACGACGACCCATGAGGTGTAATGGTTGAGATGTCGGCTGCTGCATCTAGGGTTCCGGGTTCAATCAACGGGCAGTATAAATATTGGTGTGCATGAAAAACATGTCTGATTGTAGTGTTTTGTTTAAAATATATATGGGGCTAGATGGCGCTGTGCGAATAATAATAATAAATATCTTCTGATATTCACACAGCGCCATTTAGCACCAAACTAAGCATAAGCCTAATATATGGATAATAAACAACGAAAACCTCAGTCAAACCTCTTAACCATTACACCACATGGGTCGACAAATAAAAACAACGCTTGCCTACCGTTGTGTTCAAACACAAGCGTTATACGATGAATCGTTTACTGAGGTTTCCTGAGCCCAAGTCCCTTTTCCATCCTGTATATCTTTACCTCTACTCATTTGAAAGTCGGCAACGTATTTATATTGTTAAGCATAGCGTAGAACGCCCGATGGACCGACTTGCTGGAGGCTGTTCGAGAGAAGCGGAGAACCGAAATATCTGGCGCAAAATGCGGGATACCTATATCCAGCAGTGGACTACGATAGACTGAAGAGGGAAATAATGATTTCGTTTTTTGAAGTTGCAAGTGTCAGTGTTGCGATATCACATAACATCTGATAAAGATGTCTGCTATTAAAAAAACCTATCGTACTATTATTATAGTATATTATAAGGGATTCGCCAAAAGGCTTTTTAAAAAACTTATTTTTACAAAACTTTAATTATTAGGTAAGATACAGAGGATTTAGAAATAATGAGTTGGATATTAATATATAAATATAAAGAATTAGAAGTTTAGGGAACTCCGACCCGTACCGATTTGTGAGACCAACTGAGGATTTGGACTCGTCTCTGTGGACGGCTTGCTAGTATGCTTATCTTAGCTATTTGCTATAGTGAGGACTCAGCGTAAGCCTTTACATTGTTAGGGTATAACAGTACGAAGAAGAAGATTTTTAGACTCACTCAACATGCAAGCTCGTTGTTAACGGTATCTTCCCAGATGCACCTAAATGCGCAAAAGTGGACAATGTGTCCACGCATGCTGCTATGAAGCCTCCGTGAAGCATGTCCCCAGCATTGCACATGCTTCGATCCACCTTAAAACTGCTGATACTGTTGGTTTTCGTTACGGATTTAATGGTAACCTGAAAATTTACTGATTTATTGACATAATAAAATAATTACTTGTTTAATGATTAAGGCAAGCAATCATTTTCATGCTCACCTTATGGTCAGTGATTCGCCTGACCATAAGGTGAGCGGTATTGAAGGAGACCAACAACTGATAGACAGTTATTATTCTCTATCAATGCCGCACTGCGCCCGACACCCGAGACAACAGATGTTAGGTCTCTTATACCCGGTAATTTCACTAGCTACGGTATGTATGTATGTAGTTTCTATATTCCTTGCTGCAACCTAAGCGGATTTACAGATTTTAATACATGAGGTATCACTAGATTTGTCTTAATATTACGAGTGTCACTGGGTACATAAAAAGTATAGAAATTCAAAATTGCTGATTTTAAACTCCATTTTGTAGTTTTGAAAAAAAATTATTTTCCCAATCATTCGACTGGGGTTGGTTAAATAACAAAAAAATGTATAGTTTATATAGAAGTTTTTGCTAAATAGGCCTCAAAAATAGTATGAGTTGTGAAAACAGTACAACGCTTTGTTACGAAATATCGTTAGGAAAATACAGTGCTCTCAGCTGTCTGAACTCACATCTATGAGTTACTAACACATCTGAAATACATAATAAATTTAAAAAAATCTCAAAAAAACTCGACTGTTAAAAATTGGTGTTGCAGGCGGGAGATAATTATAATGTTTGCACTGAAGTTACCTTAAGTTTGTCTTCCTTTGAGCAGTCGAGTTTTTTGTACTTTTTTAAAAATTAATGGTTAACCATAAAGCCAAAATTTTACCTTTTTATGTTTAAAATTTCCAACAGAGAATCACTCTGATACTTATAGTATATTATATTAAATTATCTGTGCTGATACTAAGAACTAGAGCGTCGGTGGCTCAATGGTGTGGACTGTTGCCTTCCGATTAGGCAGGTTCAAATCCCGCCATGTACCAATGTGTTTTGGAATTTTCGAAATAAAATATGTACGTTATCCGATGCTAGTGCGGTGAAGGAAAACATCGAGTGGAAGTCGGTCAATGCACAATGGGCCCGCGTGGACGACTAAGACCTACCTTATACGGGTAGGTTCGTATCCCTCGGTGGGGACGTTTAATGAGCTGACGATGATGACTAAGAACTAATTTTAAATGTATAGTTTAATTGTTAACTTATGTAATTAATAAACTAACGTTACACGATATGTGCATAAAAAATCTTCTAAAACGCCACCTGCTAGCTCTGGTTTTAACTTTACGAGTTTCCCAGCTAAAAGATATAAAACTAACTTAAGTCTTGCAATATAAAATAAATGGCTTTAGCAAGAATTATATATATTGCGAAGATTGCGTTCGTCTCTGTATTATTTTATTTTGTCTATTGTAAAATCCTAATAAGCTTAAACCTTTGACACTTTCATATTTGACGACCCATTTGGTGTAGCGGTTGAGACGTCGACTACTACACCAAGGATTCCGGGTTCGATTCCCGATCAGAACAAACATTTGTGTGCATGAACATGTTTGTTTGTAATGGTCTGGGTGTTTTCTATGTATAATGTACCTATGTATTTACAAAAAAAAATGCATAATTAAGTGTATTTATCTGTTGTTAAGTACCCATAATACAGGCTTCACGCTTAACCTGGAGCCACGGTAACGGCGGGGCAAGGGGTGCTAAGAATCTCCGGCAGAGATCCGGCTACCCAATCAAACAACGACGGCAATTAAAACTGGCAACATATAACACGCGCACACTGAGGACTGACGAAAAGCTATTAGAGCTGGAAACGGAGTTAGGCAGGATGCATTGTGACATAATAGGTTTGTGTGAAGTCCGAAGAGAGGGGAGGATACCACAATACTGCAATCCGGCAACCTGTTTTCCTACCGGGAGGGCGACCAGCTATCCCAGGGTGTCGGGTTTCTCGTCCATAAGTCTCTCATCAACAACATCGTGAAGATCGAAAGTGTGTCAGCTAGGGTAGCGTACCTTGTATTAAGAATCACTAAGCGTTATGCGCTGAAGGTGATACAGGTTTACGCACCAACTTCATCGCACTCCGACGATGAAGTGGAGATTATGTATGATGATATCAGCAGAGCAATGCATACCTCCAAGACACACTTTACGGTCGTTATGGGAGACTTCAACGCAAGGCTGGGCGTTCAAAGTGGTTGCGAGTTGAAAGTGGGGCAATATGGATTTCGTCATGACCACCCGAAGACATATATTTAACGACGTCTCTGTGATCGCCAGGGTGAAAACCGGTAGCGATCACCGTATGGTAAGAGGCACGTTAAATATTAATGTTCAACTGGAGAGGTCTCGCCTGATGAAGTCTACGCTCTGACCTAACGTGCTTCAAATCAATAACCCCGAGAGCTTTCAACTCGAACTGCAGAATCGCTTTGAAGGCCTAGAGAGCTGCGTAACAGTGGACGATATAAATAGCGGGCTAGTGAAAACTCTGCAAACAGTTGGGTCTAAGTTTGCAAGGGACAACGCAAATTAAGACCCAATAAACTATCTCAACAGACTCTCGATCTCATGGCGACAAGACGACTCAATCGATGAAACTGCAGTCTTCAGACGACGCGTCACAATACCGGCAGCTCAATAGACGTATATCCAGCTCCTTGCGACGCGATATTCGTCACTTTAATACAAAGTATATTAAAGAGGCGATCGAACGGAACAGAGGTTCCAAGGTGTTCGCGAGGAACATGTCTGTTGGGCAAAGCCAGCTGACTAGTCTGAAGACTAACTGTGGAAATGTAGTCTCATCCAAACCAGAGATTTTGAGGGAGATTGAGAAGTTTTACAGCGAGTTATATACCGCTACACAGATTCTCGCTGCAAGCTTAGCCGAAGACCCGAGAGCTAAGTTAACCCGACATTTATCTGAGGATATCCCGAAAATCACCTTGAGCGAGATTAGGATGGCTCTGAAACAACTTAAGCGAAATAAGGCCCCCGGAGAAGACGGAATTACCGCAGAGCTTTTGAAAGCAGGTGGCACGCCAGAGTTTAAGACCCTTCAGAAGCTCTTTAATTCCGTGATCCGTGAGGGTACGACGCCAGAGGCGTGGAGCAATGGCGTGGTGGTGCTTTTCTTCAAAAAAGGTGACAAAACCTTGCTGAAAAATTATAGACCCATCACGCTATTGAGCCACATTTACAAGTTGTTCTCCAGAGTCATTACGAACCGTCTCGCGCGTAGGTTTGATGATTCCAGCCCCCCGAACAAGCCGGGTTCCGCAAAGGCTTCAGCACCATAGACCACATACATGCGCTGCGGCAGGTTATACAGAAGACTAGAGAGTATAACTGGCCATTATGCTTGGCGTTTGTGAACTATGAGAAAGCCTTTGATTCGATCGAGACTTGGGCTGTGCTTCAGGCCCTCCAACGGTGCCATATTGACTTTCGCTATATCGAAGTATTGAGATGTCTGTATGAGAGCGCTACTATGTCAGTCCGTGTACATGAAGAGCTTACACAACCTATCCAATTGCACCGAGGAGTGAGACAGGGAGACGTTATATCTCCGAAACTGTTCACAGTTACGTTGGAAGATATGTTTAAGCTGCTCGTTTGGAAAGGACTTGGCATCAACGTCAATGGCGAGTACATCACTCATCTTCGATTTGCCGATGATATAGTAGTCATGGCAGAATCCATGGAGGATTTAAGCACTATGCCTATCGAAACCCTAGACAGAGCTTCTCAACAGGTGGGTCTTAAAATGAAAATGGACAAGACGAAAGTCATGTATAATGCCCATGTCGTACCTATACCGATGTCAGTTGGAAGTTCTGTCCTAGAAATTGTAGACGAATATGTGTACCTGGGACAGGTAGTCCAAATGGATAGGTCCAACTTCGAGAAGAGGTTTCTCGTCGAATCCAATTAGGATGGGCAGCGTTCGGGAAGTTAAGGCAGATCTTTTCTTTATCAAACGAGGATATCCGTAGCAGAACTAGGGTGACCGACATAGCCCAGAGCATTAGCAAGTTGAAGTGGCAGTGGGCAGAGCACATAGTGCGTAGACCGATGGCCGATGGGGCGGAAAGGTTCTCGAGTGGCGTCCACGTAACGGAAAGCGAAGCGTTGGCCGACCTCTAACCAGATGGACGGATGATCTGGTTAAGGTAGCAGATGGATGTCAACTGCAAGGGATCGGTCCGCGTGGAAATCATTAGGGGAGGCCTTCGTTCAGCAGTGGACATAATTAGGCTGTAATGATGATGATGGGACGAGATAGCACTGAGTGAATGTCAGTGGATATTAATTTATTTAAAAAAAAACGTAAATAAACACTAGCTAGAAAAATACTAACCTTATTCAAAATAACACTGGTATCGAATTGTTGTGGTTTGGTTTTATTATATAGCTCCAAACCTTTTATTAACCGTAATCCTCGGCCTGGTGACGACATGACTAAGTCAGAAAGTATTACGAAACAAGTCTACTAAGAAATAATAAGTTTCAATTGATTGCATTGCATTTTATAGTCACGATATCTGGTAACATCTGTGTATGGTAGGGATACACAATAAATTGTTATTTAGGATATCTGATATACTAAATAAATAAAATTTATATAGGCACAATAAATTGTCATTTGGACTGATATCCTAAATTTAAGTTTATTGTGGCTACCTATATACCATACACAGATGTTATCAGATAACGTGACTATAAAATGCAATGTAATGCAACATAATCTTAAACGCATTTGAAGGTTTTCGCAGAAATCAGTATTTAGAAATCAGAGAAGGAGGGACACTTTTTTCAACTTTGGAAGTGTCTCTCGCGCAAACTATTCAATTTATAAAAAAATCATATGAGAAACCTCAATACCATTTTTTTAAGATCTACACATTAATACCACACAGGTCGGGGTACGAAGAAAAAAAAATAAAGTTTCAGTTCAATGGGAGAACCCCAAAATATATATATATTAAGTTTCTTATTAAAACCTGTGTTAAAACCTAATAACAGTTCACAGAATACATATACGTACAAAGTTTGAATAGTGTAGTGCTTATAATTTCGGAGAATTAAGGGGTTGTGATATTCGGACGGACGGACAGACAGACGGACTTGACGATAAGGGTTCCGTTTTTTGCCATTTGGCTTGGGCATAGATATTGTTACGAGCTGGGGGTTCCGGATAAATTATTGCCAAACACGAAGAATAACACGGTAACACACTTTATTATTAACCAATATTAATCACACACAACACATTACACTTACACTCGTACTAATTAATCAATTAACGCACGCACTAAAATCCGTAATTAACACTGCACACTATAACACACACTTTCCGCACACACACGTAATAATCACACGTTAACTCTTCACACTGTTATATCACACTCGACGATCCCTTAGATATCGCTGTATCACTCGCTTCTTCCTTGTAGTCGCAGGTATTTCGCTCTTCGTTCGCTCTTGAGTAGAACACAAGACTCCCGGCGCACCCGTCGGCCCGCCTTATATACCTGTCCGGCCGCTGAGCTCGAAGCGTCGACGTCATTCTACATAGTTCGCGAATTATCTAGAACATACTAGACTCTTTGCTATTTGACAATTCGCATGTCATACTCTATGGACTGTCTGTGGACTGACGTCACATATTAGCCGCCATATTTAATGACATTTTAATACGTCAATTCGTAACACTGCCCCCTTCCAAGAAATGCTCGTCCGAGCATTATCTCCATAGAAACGCGCTAATCGATCCACATGAACAATCTTGGATGCTCCTCGTGGGTGCTTGCGTATACGGTACGTGACGTCGTTAATTTTGGTTATAACTTGGTACGGTCCATCCCATTTAGCTTGAAGTTTGGGAGACTTTCCTTTGCTTCGAAGTGGGTTATGTAGCCATACCAATGAACCTTCTTCAAAACCTTGATTGTTTACGTTGCGATCGTAACGTGTTTTGGCCCTCTCGATGACTGCTGTTGTTGGGCAGTTGTAATTGCTGCCCTGTCTACATGTTGTTCAGTCCGCCAGGCGTTAATTTGCTTGCGGCAGTTGGAGCGAAGATGGCCTTTGAGCCCACAGGAATAACATCTAGGGATAAATCTCCGCAAATATCGACAATCAGCCGTTTCAACAACTTCCCTGATGTGGTGGGTTCTTTGGTCTTGTCGCACTGCTTCCACTTCCAACGCATGGGCCAAGGCGTCCTTTAGCGTAGCGTGGTGTCCAAGTCGCACAGCTGCTCTCACCTCCAAATCCCGTATGCCATCCACAAAGGCCTGCACCAATATCTTCTGAGCTAGTATGGGCTCTGTTCGATATGCTTTACGAACAAGCTTCTCAATCTCCAATCCCCACTGTTGTAAATTCTCACCAACGCGCTGGACCCGTTCTTTAAGCTGAGCGCGAAACACATGTTCCAAATGAGCATCACCAAACCTGGATTCCAGTGCTTGCACCAACTGTCCATATGTCACATCGTCGCCAAGAGTTTCAAGAACGACAATGCTTCGCCCCTTAGGCCCAATGTTAGCGCCGTCAAAGCCTGGGATTCCGTCCACGAGTTTTTTCTTAACCACCCGAACTGTACTTTGTACGCCGACCAAGACGTTGTCCCATCGAATGGCGGCACTTTAACGCCTTTTGTTGAAGGCGCGCAACCAACGGATAGCGGGCTACCGTTGGTGATCTTTAGCTCCTTCACTTCCTTCTTGAGGTCGGCAATCTCGAAAGCTTCCGTAATCCGTTTCTCATGATGGCCGACTTGCTCCTTAATTTCTTGAAGATCCTTCACAAACTTGTATGGATGTCCTTGATAAGGAGCATTTGTTCTTCTTGTCGACGAGCCTGCTCTTCCTTGTAGACCTGCAGCTGCGCCTGTAATAGCCTCGTCTGCTCCTCCCTATCAGCCTGGAGTTGCGCTTGTAACTGTCGAGCTTGCTCCTCCTGTCGGCGAGCCTGTTCCTCCTGCCGACGAGCCTGTTCCTCCTTATCGGCTTGGAGTTGCGCTTGTAACTGTCGAACTTGTTCCTCCTGTCGGCGAGCTTTTCCTCCTGTCGGCGAGCTTGTTCCTCCTGTCGGCGAGCTTGTTCCTGTAGCAACGCCATCAATGCAGCCATATCGAAAGTGGACGCTGCAGAGGCCGTAGATGGTCCCGGCACACCTTCTGTTGCAGTCGCTGGGCTGCCCGATGATGGCGACTCTTCAAACCGGCTCCTGTCCATAGCGGCTTGTCGCTGGCTTCTAGTACGAACAACGTCCGTATCTTCCTTCGGTAGCACAGGCATAATTTATCCCACTTCTGACACCAAATGTTACGAGCTGGGGGTTCCGGATAAATTATTGCCAAACACGAAGAATAACACGGTAACACACTTTATTATTAACCAATATTAATCACACACAACACTAATTACACTTACACTCGTACTAATTAATCAATTAACGCACGCACTAAAATCCGTAATTAACACTGCACACTATAACACAACACTTTCCGCACACACACGTAATAATCACACGTTAACTCTTCACACTGTTATATCACACTCGACGATCCCTTAGATATCGCTGTATCACTCGCTTCTTCCTTGTAGTCGCAGGTATTTCGCTCTT
Organism: Leucinodes orbonalis; assembly: GCA_019425675.1. Lineage (NCBI taxonomy): Eukaryota > Metazoa > Arthropoda > Insecta > Lepidoptera > Crambidae > Leucinodes > Leucinodes orbonalis. The sequence continues at coordinate 99,668 of PQWD01000174.1, forward strand.
CGTTCGCTCTTGAGTAGAACACAAGACTCCCGGCGCACCCGTCGGCCCGCCTTATATACCTGTCCGGCCGCTGAGCTCGAAGCGTCGACGTCATTCTACATAGTTCGCGAATTATCTAGAACATACTAGACTCTTTGCTATTTGACAATTCGCATGTCATACTCTATGGACTGTCTGTGGACTGACGTCACATATTAGCCGCCATATTTAATGACATTTTAATAACGTCAATTCGTAACAATATCTTCGAAAATATTCATTGAAATCGTATGCTGTAAAGGGCAATATCTATATTAAATCAACAATTTATTTAAGTACTTAATTGGAAGGATTAATGCTGTATTGGTTAAAGACGCTTTTTAACCAATCGCTTTTTTTTTTTGTAAATAACATAAAAAAATGTTATTGTGGGATATCCATAAGAGACAAATACCATCGCGGAGTTTTTTGAAGACTATTTCAATGTGTACAATACTTAGTACATTTTTTTAATAAATCTTACAAACGCAATATAAACGGAAAAAATAAGTTATTTACGACATTACATTAGAAACCTCAAAAATAACTGTATTTCTCCACTATTTGATAGATGTTTATAATACATAAAACCTTCCTCTTGATCACTCCATCTCTTAAAAAAAACCGTATCAAAATCCGTTGCGTAGTTTTAAAGATTTCAGTGCACATAGGGATATAGGGTCATAGGGACAAAGCGACTTTGTTTTATATTATGTAGCGATGACTTCGCAAACGTAACTTTCATCCCATGACTTTAATTTAAAAACACTGACAACACTGAATATATCATCATCATCATCATCATTATAGCCTAATTATGTCCACTGCTGAACGAAGGCCTCCCTAATGATTTCCACGCGGACCGATCCTTGCAGTTGACATCCATCTGCCACCCGCCACCTTAACCAGATCATCCGTCCATCTGGTTAGGGGTCGGCCTACGCTTCGCTTTCCGTTACGTGAACGCCACTCGAGAACCTTTCGCCCATCGGCCATCGGTTCTACGCACTATGTGCCCTGCCACTGCCACTTCAACTTGCTAATCCTCTGGGCTATGTCGGTCACCCTAGTTCTCCTACGGATATCATCGTTTCGGATTTTATCGCGTAGGGAGACACCTAACATAGCCCTCTCCATAGCACGCTGAGCAACCTTGAGTCTATTCAAGAGGCCCTAGTGAGCGACCACGTTTCGCTTCCGTATGTCATAACTGGCAACACACACTGGTCAAAACCTTCGTCTTGAGACACTGAGGTATTTGGACGAAAAGATCTGCCTTAACTTCCCGAACGCTGCCATCCAATGATTCGACGAGAAACCTCCTTCTCGAAGTTGGACCTACCCATTTGGACTACCTGTCCCAGGTACACATATTCGTCTACAACTTCGAGGACAGAACTTCCAACTAATATCGGTATAGGTACGACATGGGTATTAGACATGACTTTCGTCTTGTCCATGTTCATTTTAAGACCCACCTGTTGAGAAGCTCTCTAGGGTTTCGAGCATAGTGCTTAAATCCTCCATGACTATATAATCATCGGCAAATCGAAGATGAGTGATGTACTCGCCATTTACGTTGATGCCAAGTCCTTTCCAATCGAGCAGCTTAAACATATCTTCCAACGCAACTGTGAACAGTTTCGGAGATATAACGTCTCCCTGTCTCACTCCTCGGTGCAATTGGATAGGTTGTGTAAGCTCTTCATGTACACGGACTGACATAGTAGCGCTCTCGTACAGACATCTCAATACTTCGATATAGCGAAAGTCAATATGGCACCGTTGGAGGGCCTGAAGCACAGCCCAAGTCTCGATCGAATCAAAGGCTTTCTCATAGTCCACAAACGCCAAGCATAATGGCCGGTTATACTCTCTAGTCTTCTGTATAACCTGCCGCAGCGTATGTATGTGGTCTATGGTGCTGAAGCCTTTGCGGAACCCGGCTTGTTCGGGGGGCTGGAAATCATCAAACCTACACGCGAGACGGTTCGTGATGACTCTGGAGAACAACTTGTAAATGTGGCTCAATAGCGTGATGGGTCTATAATTCTTCAGCAAGGTTTTATCGCCTTTTTTGAAGAAAAGCACCACCACGCCATTGCTCCACGCCTCTGGCGTCGCACCCTCACGGATCACGGAATTAAAGAGCTTCTGAAGGGTCTTAAGCACTGGCGTGCCACCTGCTTTCAAAAGTTCTGCGGTTATTCCGTCTTCTCCGGGGGCTTATTTCGCTTAAGTTGTTTCAGAGCCATCCTAATCTCGCTCAAGGTGACTTCCGGGATATCCTCAGATAAATGTCGGGTTAACTTAGCTCTCGGGTCTTCGGCTAAGCTTGAAGCGGGAATCTGTGTAGCGGTATATAACTCGCTGTAAAACTTCTCAATCTCCCTCAAAATCTCTGGTTTGGATGAGACTACATTTCCACTGTTGGTCTTCAGACTAGTCAGCTGGCTTTGCCCAACAGACATGTTCCTCTTAAACACTTTGGAACCTCTGTTCCGTTCGATCGCCTCTTTAATACACTTTGTATTAAAGTGACGAATATCGCGTCGCAAGGAGCTGGATATACGTCTATTGAGCTGCCGGTATTGTGACGCGTCGTCTGAAGACTGCAGTTTCATCTGTCGTCTTGTCGCCTTGTCTGTTGTTGTCTTGTACTGAATATATAACAAGAATAACCAATACATTAAAATCTGTAGTTCATTGGTTAACACTTATACTAAAAAAATATTTTGACGAAAACATTTTGATACATTTTATACAAAGAAATAATCACCCGCTAAATTGAAACAGTTTTGACAATCTTCATATCGACTTAGGGCTGCCGACCATTGCGCAGTTTCTAAAATTAGCGTCTAAACGGTTCTTCGACTCTGCATCCGAACATTGAAACCCCCTAATTGCCGAAGCTGCTAATTATCCAACATTACCAAACAACCGCACCTTTACGCAAACCACCAAACGTAGACGTACCCGGGATGTGCTCGACAATGCAGATGATCCATCACTGTCGCCATTGCGGCAGACAAAGCGCGTAAAGCATCCCATCAGGACACACGCAACACTTCAAGAGATTCCGTCCCAGCGGCAGGGGCAATCATCGCGAGTCCCTGTAGGTTCGACCAGTCCTATTCACGCACCGGCACGTGCCCGTCGCTTTTCTCCACAAACTTATACAGTTTACCTAGCCCTCCCCCCTGCAACGCCCTAAGCCGAGGTTCGCGTCCCACTCTGGTCACCCTTAGGCCCGTTGCATAATCTTTTGGACTGAGTGCTATCTCGCTCGACAATTGTCCGGTGAAGCTGTAAAGGCCACCTGCGGCCAAAACTTATAAGTCATCCCCAAAAAAGGCCGATAAATAAGATATCTACAACTTAATGATTTTTTAAATCGGCCCAGTAGTTCCTGAGATAAGTGCGTTCCAACAAACAAACTAACAATCAAACAAACAAACTTTTCAGCTTATGACAAGCATTATGAAAGTCTTTAATTGTTTGTAAAAGCATATAAAATATATTATGTAACAAAATCGAAAAGTGCGTCTGACCGAGCAGGGTTCCAAACACTAGCAGCATTCCCGCGCTGAATAGCAATGCTAATGTCTTTAATGTTTTATATATATTTTCTAACGCGAAATCATCTCCCAGCCCAACTCTCAATGTCGATGCAAACTGATTGGCAGTTCACACCAT
>PQWD01000175.1:0-27723 GCA_019425675.1 Leucinodes orbonalis
TTTAAGACTTTTGAGGAGTTTACTCACCAATTGCTATCACAAACTTAAGATATAAAACATTTGTATTAGGCATTCCTGGAGACGACGAATCCAAGAGACCTTCGAGAGCTCAGCAGCAGAGTCTGAACGCAGAGTGCATCCTCAGCAAAGAACAGCTCTACGACATGTTCCAGCAAATTTTAGGTGTAAAGAAGTTTGAACATCAGTTACTGTTCAATGCGTTGCTTGTAAGTTCGATTTTTTTTATTGTTATAGGAATATGAAGTTAATTCTGTTAATTTTAATATATTATCATTCTATTTCTTAAATATTGGGACTATTTAAACGTATAAAAAGTGCATAAATATTTCAATATCACTTATTATGGACATGTAATTGTAAGTATTGTATTATAAAAATGTTATGAATGGCCCCCATCAAAATCCGTTTCAAATTTGTTTTGTATTTGAACCGCAAAGTGATAGAAGATGAATAACATTTATAGGCATTGCGGTCTTTAAGGTTGCCAAGTATTGAGATAATTGAAAAGCTTTCACTATTGTGGAGGAGGCCCTAAGTTTAGTTGTAGACTGGCACTGGCTGATAATATACTATATTCTAAGACATTAAAATGTACCTTTTACACTTTTAATGATTTACAGTTAGACTCCGCTGATGAACAAGCCGCCGCGATAAGAAGAGAACTAGATGGCAGAATGCAAAAAGTTAACGAAATGGAAAAGGTACCGTAACTATACTAAAAATAATTATATCATTTAAGGATTATTTCAAAACTATTTTTTCTTGACACGTCCTTAGTATCTTTCTGTTGGAGATACTTTGAATGCCACGGTATTTTAGTTGCTGGAAAAATCAGCCGATCGCCAGTGGAGATAGCCTCAAATAGTTAAATATGAACGTTGAGCACAAGCCTATTCGTAAAGGTTGCATAGGCCGTAGTCGTCCACGACTCTCTTATGAACATGAAATTATTTAAAAAATCAAGAATATTTTTTACTTATCAGCTTATCACTCAAAAGACTTATGTTTCCAATTTATAAAAATGAAATTGTTGCTTTTACTTCAGAACCGCAAACTGATGCCGAAGTTCGTGTTAAAAGAAATGGAGTCCCTGTACATCGAAGAATTGAAGTCATCCATCAATCTTCTGATGGCCAATTTGGAGTCTTTGCCCGTGTCCAAGGGCGGCGCAGATTCTAAATATGGCCTTCACAAAATCAAGCGGTATAATCACAGGTCAGTGTGTGAATATCTTAATATTGTACGTTAATAATGTCTTATTGATAAGTATTTAAAATTAAAACTTTATATTGTATGGAAAATACTTTTGTAAATTTTATGGGATATCCCGAACATTAATTGTAGGTATGACTTAATCTAAACCACATTCAAATTAAAAAAGAACTTTATTCAAAAACATCTTTCAAAGTTGCTTCTAAACGTTCAGTATCGCAATGAGATTTAAGTAAACTGATTCTACCATCAGTTAGGAAAGATACTGCTGAACAGATGTTAAGAAACTCAGAAATAGCTGTATTTAATGGATATATGTGTCAGATAACAACAACTAATGTAGCATCATCATCATCCTTAATACAAACCAATAAATTATAAGTATACTTCTTATTTCAATAAAGGACAGAGTACTTATCTTCTTCAAGGCATTTACATTTATTATAGATATAACGAAGTTATATATAATGTATGCTGTGTGTCCACATCTTCATTAAATAATATTCGGTGTGTCAGTGTTACGCTGCTATTTTGTAAAGTAGAACAGTGATTATAAAATCCATGTAACCAACTAATGGTTAGTTGATTACATTTTTGATTAAAGCTTTTTGCCAAAAATAAAAGTTATCATCACTGGTCTATATACTAGTGTTATGGTAGAAAGGACAAACACAACTAGAAATAAAGTAACTTATGTCTTTTACTACCATAACAAGATAACTTCTCGTACACATAAATTAGAAATAAGTTCGACAGAAAGTTTTAAATCATATATTTTTATTATTGAAAGATTGTTCTTCATATCTATGTCCTTTCAGTTTCCTATCTATTGCACTTAGTTTCTCTTTTCTAATTTTGAACTGGATGTAGCGTTAATTCATTCAAATATCACTTCGAATTACGGATGCATGTGGTATTTGTGAGAACATATTCAAAAACATTAGTGTTTGTCCTAATATCGATATGTTCAATAGACGTCCATCCAGCTCCACGAGAATATCACATTTGTTCATTTTCTAATTTGGTTTTTTGCCCCTGGCACATAACTGGACATCAGGAAGTACAAGTAATGAGTACAAAATTGATAATTGCGCACGTGTTTTGAGTCTTGTGTAGCAGGACCCTACACCTGGCCTAAAGAATCCAATTTCGATCCTAACGTTGTCATAGCTATGACCACAGTAGTATTTAGAGTATCAGTAACTTAGTAATAGAGCTGGTCTAACAATAATAGATCCCCGTGGTCTGTTTATGTACAGAATAAAAAACATGACAACACAGGATACAAGGCTTTCACAACACTGCCTAAAGATTTTATAAGCTTACTTTTGATAAAGTAGATATGAGGTTTTTTTTAATATAGTAAGAGCTAAATTTCCACAAACGCAACAGCTTAGCAAATAATATTAGTTTCAATGTAGAATTTACCTATGTACCTGGAGATACTTGAGTTGTTAAAGAGGGCTTACCATAGGCTTGAGAAGTTTCACTGCTTACTAATTAATTATATTTTTATTTATGAATTTTGTTTTCTTTTATTTTATCTAACCCTTCATTTTACTAGATATAAAATAGGTAAAATAATTAAGACATATTGCCTCGCTTTAAGCTTAAGAAGGGCTTCGCTTTATAAACACATATTTAAGTAACATTTATACTCATACTTTTAACAATCTAACGACAGCAAATATTTATTATAACCTTATTTCATTCTTCACTATAGTTTAAACACTGTAAACACAATAGCATATAGATCGAATTCCATGAAGTATGATGAAATCGCCAGAAATGAAATACCAAAAGTATTACATTGATGCATTAAAACCTTTATCAACGTACATTATGGAACTCGAATTGTAGACATATTAATATGTAGCAACAAATTTGTAATATTTCCTTTTGTCATGCTTAATCATTCTTGGTATCGGTGATGGTTCGATTTGTGTACCACCATTTGTGTTCATTAAATGTTTCGCCAAACCAATTGCTTGGGGTAACTGTTCTGTATTATTCCTACCATGGAACCCTTTATGCCATCCGTAAATTGTTATCCTCATTGTACTTAAAACTGTAATCCCCTGTATTTGCTACTTCTGAAATGTTTTTTAAATGTGGGATGTGTTGCAATAAAAATATTAAATTTATTACAAAAATACTGTATAACGTATGTTCAAATTTTATTTTTGGAATAACTCATGGGCTATAATTATGTATTCCGCGAATACCAAATGTGGTTTGAACAAAATTCTTTTTCAACGACTTACATTTTGGATTTTCGACCGAATCTCTGTAATGGCTTTCGCAATTGGTGATCGGCGCTTGGGTTATGGTGATCAGATCAAACGCGGGACCTGATCCGAGTCCAAGGTTGAGTAAGCAGCTGTGTTTCAGGTCCCAAGGGTCTCTGGCCAACAAGCTGACCGGAGAAGCCGACGGCGGAGACGTAGACGCGCAGCTAACCAAAATGGACGTTGTTTTGACGTTCCAGATTGAGGTAATGCTGGTTAAGCTGGTGGTATATCTATTTACAACCATCTTAAAGATCTTGGTAGACACAAAGATCTTTAAAATTTGGGTCTACCAAGATCTTTAAAATGGTCTGGATCTGAATATTAATATTACTTTCTACGCGCAAGATCTTTATTTTTGGCGGATTCGAGGTTTGGCAAATAGTTGGTTCAGAGGATATTCGGTAATTAAGTAGCAATTATTCATTTGCTATAAGGCATTTAAAGATGTATCTATCGTTGGAAATCAGAATGGAATTTGATTTACACGATCTTCGCATATCTTTTTAGGTTGTTGTAATGGAAGTGAAAGGTCTGAAATCGTTGACGCCTAACCGAATAGTTTACTGCACGATGGAAGTAGAAGGTGGGGACAAATTACAGACTGATCAAGCTGAAGCTTCGAAACCTATGTAAGTTAACCTAAAATATTTTTTTCTGGAAAAGTCTACAAATTGCAGAGATTAAACGACAAATTAAAATGTGGTACCTACCAAAATTGCTCTCATCTGCTAAAAACCAAATCAGCAAATCTGTCTTCTTCAAGTTTCCGATTTTGCAATCATATTTTTTTTTGTATAAATTTAATCGTCACCTCAGGATTTATTCCACTCAACTGAAGGTTTTAATAAATTTAGGTTTAATTTGTACATCTTCTGGTTCTGTATTTCGCAGGTGGGATACCCAAGGTGATTTTAGTACAACGCAACCTCTGCCCGCGGTTAAGGTCAAACTTTACACAGAGAATCCAGGTGTCTTGGCTTTAGAGGATAAAGAACTTGGCAAAGTAGTTTTAAGGCCCACTCCATTATCAAGTAAGGTATGATCATCAAAGTTACTCTACTTTATAGGTGTGAAGGTATTAAAACTGTTAAATTCATTATTATTTTAATAGAACCGTATTTCTGTAAAGCTGTCTACGTATATCCTTACCTTATCTATGTTATCATCATTGTTACATTGTAAGTTGGAAATAGGTACCTTCTATTTGGTAGCAGATGACATCTTGACGAAAAATAATTACACTTACGAATAACAAATTAACATATATTCTCAAATCTATTACAGGTCCCCGAATGGCATCGTATGACAGTTCCTAAAAACCTTCCTGATCAGGATTTAAGAATAAAAATAGCATGTAGAATGGATAAGCCTTTAAATATGAAACATTGTGGGTAAGTTATTAAACTAGTAACTTAAGTTATTGGAAAGGTCCCTAATAGCCAACATTTATTGCCTTAAATTGAACTGCTTAACCCTAGACTTTACGAAATTACTCTTTATTTCAGTTACCTTCATGTAATAGGGAAGAATGTGTGGAGAAAGTGGAAACGCAGATATATGGTATTGGTGCAAGTGAGTCAGTACACGTTTGCATTGTGCTCTTACAAGGATAAAAAGTCGGAGCCAGCAGAAATGATGCAACTAGACGGCTTTACTGTAGACTACATCGAACTGTCCAGTGGTATGCTGTCATTCATTTTTAACTAGTGATAAATGAATTAATTTATCAACCACGTATCAATGTGTTTTCGAATTTTCGAAATTATATGTACGTTATCCGTCGCTCTAACGGTGAAAGAAAAACATCGTGAGAAAACTTGCTCACGCCTGCGAAGTGATGGGACCACGTAGACGACTAAGACGTGCCCCTGATGAGCTGATGATGATGACACTAAAGAAATATTAAAACTTAAAAATTTGAAATGCAATCTTGGCGATCTTATTGCTTAAAGTGTCATTATTACGGACAACAACTCCAACAAAGTACCGTAAGAATTATTCTTTGACAAAAATGAGAGTCTAAAATATCACTTGTGTTATTGTTAAGAATAAAATTCTGGGATTGACCCTTAACCCGACGACGCCGACTCTAGCAAATCTGACGAGACTTTATGTTTCATTCAAAGGAATAGAAAACGGGTTTGGTACGGGTTTATTAATTTTACAAATAATAAGTATTCAGTATTCTTATTGACATCAATCACTAATCGGTTTATAAATCTTCTCGAATTTTGCAGCTCAGCTGATTGTAGGACAAGGTAAGAGCAAACAAATAGGTAAGAACAAATGATTTAAATTTTTAGTAGGAGTAGGCAGTAGAGGTAATAGACATTTCATTCTTCCACTAGGTATGCTAAACTATGAACTTGAACAATCAACCGATGTAATGGCAAATCAGCTTTCTTAGAGTCATTCTCACAATGCTAAAATGAAACATTTTGTTAAATAATAATGTTCATCGAAAAAAAATACTTACTAATATGAACAATTAAGTAACTACACAATTGTTCTTGATTCAATGTATGTAATTTTGCATTTGCATCCAATACTAATTTTTTTGGGATCCATTTTGACAGTTATGAATTGATATTTACGGTACATGATAACTTATTATAAAGTTATAAAGCAAGAAATATTATTAAATAGAGAAGAAAAGCAACTGGGTTCAATAAAAAAAGCTTTTGATAAGAATCAAATCATAGTTCAAGCAAAAACTCTAATTATTTAGTTGCCTACATTCTACATCCTTCCATTTAGCTTCAATGGCTAAACAATAAAATGAATTAGTTTTTCAAACCAGTGTTTTACTTATTCATGGGAATGTAAACTTTAAATTCAGAGCTGGAGGGTGCAAAATACTTCATGAACGCAGTAAGAGATGGAGAATCAGTTTTAATGGGTGTAACTGACGAGAACGAGTGTCATCTATGGGTTATGGCACTGTACAGAGCGACAGGACAGAGTCATAAACCTACGCCACCCACTACATCGGATACACATCATAAAATTATGGGAGGTAAGCCGACATTTTAGCTGTTTAAATAAATGATATTAATTCATAATGCGTAGCTATAAAACGTATAGTATATCTACAATACATGGTGCAAAATGCTGGACTCTTTTTAGATAGAATACTTGTAGAAAATTACTAGAGTAGGTTAATTTGGATAACATAATAAATTATGTTAATCTTATTAAAAGTACTGTAAACCGAAGAGCTTGCAAACAGTTATTAATAGAAGATGCGGAAGTGTGTCTGAATTGTAGCATGTGAAAGGATATGATCAAGACTGGTCCTGATGTTTTTTTTATAAGTTTTAATAAATATTTTAAGAATTTGACTTATTGTTCCAGATGCAGACAAAGCTAGAAAGCATGGCATGGAAGATTATATTCAAGCGGACCCATGTCAATTTGATCACCATCAGCTATTTTCAATGCTGCAATCTCAAACGCTTAAGTATCGATTGGTAGATCCTTATTGCTCATTGGTAAGAGTTATTTCTTTTAATTAAACTTTTTTTTGTTTTTATTTGTGTGAGAAATCAAAATACCAATTGAAATTAAATTTCGTTACACCGTATTTGTTATTTTTGTCTATATGAGACTTGAATCTGAAGGTATTTAATCTTGACGAATTTGAATCCATGAACAAAGTGTCTTGTGTTTTAACGTTTTATTATTAATTCGAATCGCAGAAAAATCCACAACGTTTTGTTCAAATTTACAAAAATCTTACTTATCTAAAATTGATACATTATTTTTATCTTAATCCTTATTTAATTCCATAATCTTTTTAAGGGTTGGTTTTCCCCCGGTCAAGTATTCGTTCTGGATGAATACTGCGCCAGGTACGGAGTGAGAGGTTGCTATCGTCATCTTTGTTACTTGTCGGATCTACTTGATGTCGCTGAGAGTGGACAACAGACAGTAGACCCCACATTAATGCACTACTCATTTGCGTTCTGCGCCAGTCATGTCCATGGAAACAGGTGGGTAGACTGTTTCGGATTATTAGTTATAAAGAAACAAATAAAGTAAATGTCAATATTTGAGCCCGAATGGAACCATTTAATAAAAAAAGCTAAGATAAGATAACCCTAAAATAAGTACCTTTAGTAATACAATGTAAATATGATCGTAGATTTAAGAACATTTGAATGTAGTGACTATAAAACCCAGTATGTCCTTTAGATTAAAGAGGTATGTACTAAAATTTTTAAAATCTAGATTCGGTGTTATCTTCTACATTGTAAATCTGTTAAAATTCCTCTTATAATGAATGGGTAGTAAAATAACTGAGTTCGATGATGCAGTATGCTTTATTTTAGTTTATTTTGTTGCCTTTATGCATTTAAAATTGTTGTGTGCAATAAAGAATTATCTATACATCTACATTTTTATTTTTTTTCGCTTTTATTAATATTTTTAAAATCATTGCGAATTCCTATCGCCCTTTTTCAGAATTGGATTCCTTGAATGTTCACCTTATAAAATCCAATGTTTTTACCAATATACTCAATAAAACGTTTGTATTTTTATAATTATGAAAAAATATTAGCAAATGTATTTTCATAACATACTTTCAAAAAAATTTTGGGATATCGACCACCAATATTGATCAAGAATATTTTTTTATATTTTTGATGTCTAATCTAACTCAGTTATTCAATGTGTCACACATTAACCTTAACGCACAATGTCGTGTAATGTTGCTTTCTGGAAACTGTTAGATGTCCCCTGATCTAGCCATAACTATTCCTATATCTAATTATCTACTGCGTGTATGCCTAAATGTGCTTATATACTATATAACTCTAAACCTATGCTTAACCTTATTAATATTTCTATCTCCAGACTTGTGGGGTTAGCGCTTGCTTTTTATGGAAATAACTTGAAAAGAGTGATTTAATTTTTAAACCAGTCTACATACTCAGGATCTCAAGAGTCTTAAATGCCGAATATTAAAAAAATGTTTTCTTGTCTTAATATATGGAAGCAATTATCTTAATTGATTGATAAAAATAAATAAAGAAATGATTGTATCTTTCTCTGTTTCACATATGTACATTGGTTTTTGCAGTTGAGCGTACATATATTTATTAATATCCCCATTATTAATATGGGGAAAATTATTAAATTTGTTCGGTAACTTACCTTGGCCGAAGATATTACCAGATTTAATAAATCCTGTATGAACCCTTTAAACGTGGCAAACTGATAATCCAACAGACACTAGATATTTTTATTGTATCTTGAATTCTGGTGGTTAAAAGCTTTAGGAAAGTTTCGAATATTTGTTTCTCTGAATATCGGTACCACTTATCATTGGGTGAACCGAATGTTCATTAAAAAAATACGTAAAGTTACTAATAGAAACAAAATGGATCATACTTAAAAATTGCTTTAACAGAAGTAATTTCCAATATACGACGTTGGTACTACATAAAAATGTAATCACTCAAATAGTACTGATAAATAATAATAATATTGATGATACTGCTAACCTCCCTGTCTACCCTAACCCCGCTTGTGCCCTTACTAGAGTAAGCTCCACGGTCGAAGTGGTTCACAGTTCTGCCACGTTGCCTGGCAGGCCAGACGGGGTGGGCAGCATCACCGTCCAGGAGAAGGAAAAGTTCGCCGAGATCAAGGAACGCTTGAAGGCGCTGTTGCAGCATCAAATAACTAACTTCAGATATGCGTTCCCGTTCGGGCGTCCGGAAGGAGCGTTGAAGGTAGAGATATCCTTGAACAACCTATAGACGTTTACTCTGAGAATCCGTGAATCGATTGAAGTAAACATCTAAAATTGCAGACTCAAAAAGTATTGATAAAATGTTTCTTGAAGCGACAATTCTGTTTTGGAAATAGAAGGAAACAAATCATAGTTAAATTTATTTTCAATTTCCAATTCTCGAATATTGAGCGAAACCTATCAATTTCTTATTGACTTTAGGAGCATTTTCCGGTTAAATAGTTATTTTAATGTATAATTAGTATCCAACGATCAATTATTTAGTAGTCTTAGTGAGAAATTGGGTACATTTTGTTGTGTCCCAACTTTGTGCAAAAGTTCTTACACATTATAGAATAATTCTGCTAACGTTACGTTAGCAGTTTTAACAGATTTTACTACAAATGAATAAAAATAAAAATTCCAGGCAACACTGTCCCTATTAGAGCGCGTTCTGATGAAGGATGTCGTAACACCAGTAGCACCTGAGGAAGTAAGAGCAATGATACAGACTAGTTTGGAGAATGCAGCATTGTTAAACTATACACAACTTAGTCAAAAAGCCAACATTGAAGGTAACTCATAAGTTATTTAAAATAAAATAGCTCAAGAACTTGATCAAGTTTATCCAACTTCAGCATTTAACTTGACATTGGAAAGTTTATTATTGGATTAACAAAGGAAAGTAATGTCAGACCTACCTTTAACAAGAATACATATGATAACGTAATAATCAACGTTACAAATGGAAATCCATGTTACAGAGGACTTGAGGGGTGAAACAATGGTCACACCAGCGAAAAAGTTAGAAGACCTTATTCATTTAGCAGAACTATGTGTCGACCTTCTGCAGCAAAATGAAGAACATTATGCAGAGGTAAACTTGATAGTAATAGAATACTATTATATTGACAGAAGAAAATTTTGGAGCAGGAAAACGTAACAGTAAAGTTTATAATTTAAATTTAAAGATTTCTTTAAATTATTCCATAAAACACTGCTCCAAAATTTTTAGATTCAATAATGGTATGTCGATCCTTAATGTCGTGGTTTTTGTTTCGACGGAATTTTTTGAGAGGAATTTTCGACACTTATTTATTTACGATTTAGACATAAACCTCTCGAAACGTTCTTTTCGACTTGATCAATGTTCACTGGAATAGCACCCTACTGTCCTATCGCTATATTGTGGGGAATGATAAGGCCTTATATTAGTTTATTGTAGGCTGGCACGTAAATATTGTCATGTTCTTAATCTTAAGAAAGAAGATGTATTACCTAATCATATTTTAGTGTCAACCTATGTTGTAGTACACAACGAATAGTTCCTTATTTGTCTAACATGATAATTCCATTATTCGTTGCGTACTCTTCCAGTCTATAGAATCCAACCAAAGTATTTTGTTTTTCAAAATTATATGTTTCATGCTTAGTCGCCAAGTGAATACACTTCGATGTTACTAATTCACTTATCGACGTTGTTTGTACGCGACGTACTCTATACGACTTTTGGATTTCACTTCTATCTTATCTTTTATTTCTCCGCAGGTTTATAACACAAAACCGGACTCTAGCGGTCAACAAAATGTAACTACTAATAATTTGATTGATTGCTCGGCTGATCGAATCACTTGTCAATCGTTTGTTCACTCGATCTTGACCATACTTCACTTTGGTTTGATCACAAACTTTGTGAGGAGTAGACTCTAATATCGTCCTGATAGTTTCACTCGCGCTTCAGCAAATGCTTAGTTGTTATAGACATTTGGGACGAAAGAGTTGCATGGAAATTGAGAATAGTCCACCTAGTGTCGCAATCCTAACTACGATTTAAACTTTTCATTCTGGGCTCTTGAATCAAAATTCTTTTGTTACAGCATATCTTTGATCTAAAAACAACATTGGCAGGGTTTTTAGTGGAAACGTCTACAATGAAAAGTGTTTTTCTGTGTGCATTCTCAATAAGTCTACTCCAAAGCTCTGTATATTCAAAACAAACATTTTTACAAACGAAAAAAACGGTTTACCACAATACATTGTAGGAGTACCAGAAACATCGAGCACATTACAACGAAATATTGCTTTAGTAGAGGCTTATTTGTAATTTTTGTAACAATCTTAAGCTTGAACTCGCCCAACATACATCTTTTGAGTTGAAAACATTAAATTTTATGTACATACATGATTTACACAAAACAACTATGTAGTCGGTACTGACACAAGTCTATACTGCTTCTGAACCACTGAATCAATTGGTAGTTTATAGATAAAGCTTTATATTTGAATATTTTCGTAACATTTTTTGCATGGTAACCCCTGAGTTATATTTTGTTACTATATTTGGATTACTTTGTATCACTATATCAAAACATTTGCAAGTTTAGATTTTAGAATGTGTGGTAGATTACTGTAAGCGTTTACTTGCAAATATTTTGACATGCTGAACGAGAGGTAAGGAATATTTGAATTATAAATTATAATTTTTAACACATCAAGTTAAGCACAAAAGTAATTTGTACAATGACCCTTTGATAAAAGTTTCACAGAACAAATCTTCAAACTGTAGCACCGAATGTTTGTCGAAAGTTTCTTACAATTTTCTACAAACACATGTTTTTCTTGCTTATTCAATATCCATACCAATAATGTTTTCATTTACCCTGTGGTTAACACATTTACGATGACCTATTTATGAATGCTGACTTTTTCTTAATATTTCAAAAACTTTTGGCTGAGCATTAGTCCTGAAAAATTTTTTTTCCACAGTATTTTTAAAAATTCTTGTATTGGCATTCGCATGGTTTTCGGAGTTACTTGTTGAACACGCAGAAATCTTTTGGGCGTTATTTGGTGTTGATATGGACAGAGTATTAGCGGAACAGCCACCTGACACTTGGGATTCCTTCCCGCTTTTCCAGATCTTGAATGACTATCTCAGAACTGATGGTAAGAGTCATACAAAGTTGTCATGTCATAAATTCTGATTAAGTATCTCTTCGAAGAAACTTCGTGTTCATGATTGAAAAAACATAATTATTAAATATTATTTTTTGTTCAGAAAATCTCAAGGGTGGCCGATTCCATGAACATCTTCGGATACTTTTGCTCCACTTGTGGTACGGTATGTCGACCTTATGGAGTCATCTATCGCACAATCTCTGCACAAGGGATTCGAAAAGGAGCGATGGGAAATTAAAGGGTTTGTAGATTCTCTGAACATATAGTAGGAAATATAACAAATCTGTATTTTTATACCAANAAACACTTTCAGAAACGGCTGCGCAACGAGTGAAGAATTATTCTGGAAGCTGGATGCACTGCAATGCTTCATCAGGGATCTACACTGGCCGGAGCCTGAATTTAGATCCCATTTGGAGCAGCGACTAAAGCTGATGGCGAGTGACATGATGGAGACCTGCATACAGAGAACGGAAGCATCTTTCCAGGTATTATTTAAAATAAATTATTCAGCTATTTTTTTCCATGGACTGCCAGAATACGCTTGATAAAAACTGACGTAGTCTGCATTAAATGTGTGATATTTCTTACAGTCCTGGCTGAAGAAGAGTGTCACCTTCATGTCGACAGACTACATTCTACCTGCGGAGACATGCGCGATGGTGAACGTTGCTCTGGACGCTAAGAACCAAGCCTTGAAGTTGTGCGCCGTTGAAGGGGTGGATATTGTAAGATATTATAGACGTAAGGATAGGCACGGTGCCGGATTTATCGATCAGCGCAGCTTGGCACCACGCTTGGTAACATAAATCACGTGCCCATCTCATCGTCTGATATGCAAACTCGAAACTCTCAAAACTGTCTTCAGTGAATTGGACAACTCTGGCGTTAACGAAGTATGCAATAGAACAATCACTAGTTCTATAGCATACGCTTGTGACGCAATAAGGAGTGGATGCATACCAGACCACGCTGCCGATATTAGTAATGCCTGCACATGTACATATCACAACGATCCTAACTCAACTGGCCGTTCATGTCGAAGTGCTGTTACACTAGTTTGACATAAACCATTCATAATCAACTAGTGGTAATGAGCTTAAACTTTTAATATTACTACCATTCATTTAACTAATAAAAATATGGGATATTAATTAAGATTGCCAAATGCAGGTTGGTGAACAAAAACCTGAGCAATCACAAATATTAGAAGTTAAATTGAGTAAGTAAGCCCTTGTTATTACTCTGTAGCATTTGGACTTAAAAGTATATGAACTTATTGAAGGAATTACAACCGAACATTTACATATATTAGGTGGGAAATATCTCAGTGTTCTTGAAATAAACATTCTGAGCACACATAAATAACCAATAACATAAATATATAAAAACTTCAATACAAGAATACATTTCTTCGACTTCCCTTATTTCCTCTTTATCTCAACTTTTAAATTTCTGATTCTCTCATTCCTATCCTGGTTTAGGTTTTGGATTGACATTTCTGAATTTTTTATTCTACCGAAAGCACTGGCAAAGGCCTGGTTAGGAATGGCAGGACGTCGTTGAAATCCGGCACTGTATGCAGTGGGACTCGAAGCCCTCGTGGTGGAAGGCTGGAGTTTGACACCCACTAGCTTAGGTCCCATCAGTTTCACTTTCATAACACGTACTATCAATTACGCACGAGCTCAAAGGCTGAGTCGAGACGGTGACGTGGGAAGGATCTCGAACGTTCGATGGGGGACTACGTGAAGCTCTCAATCTATCTTACAATTCAATGAGAGAAACATTTCTGCAATACACGTTTACAAATGAGAAACTTTTCTACAACTGTTCTGACTCCTTTATCTCGTTTTTTTTACTACGAGTACTATAAGGTAATGTTACCACATTATTAAATTTAATTTTAAATCTTATTATACCCCTTAAAATATGTGTGCAAGTACATTAGCATCTGTACTTACTTGTTTGTCTTTTTGTCCCTTGATACCTTTTGTATCTATTAACATAAATTGGGACATTCAAACACATGATTGTTCACAATTTCTTCCTAAATTTTTAAGAATTTCTACAATAATCGCTACTAGTATGTTTTTAGGGATTGGTATTAGTTTCTTAATAAGACAAGTAAAAAGATTAATTTGTAAATAGCATTTAACTAAAGCCTAATATTAGAATTGCATTACCACAAGCATGGTTTAATTAATAACAATTTTGCAAACTAGACAATGTAGATTTCGTCAGATGGCACGCAACCATTTGCAATAAATAATTCATTCCATAACTTGCATACATTTACTCACCATTTTTATTATAACATTTAAATTCATACGCGCGCTCATACTCTTAAGAAACAAACATAAAACATTTCTTGTTTTAGTTAAGTATGTTTTTTTAAAATAGGTTTGAAGAAATGTTAAAATAGCCATGTAACATTTTTTAAATTTTTGAAGTGCAGCGCCATCTAGTAGAAACATTGTTATTACATGCATAAGACTGCAGGGACTATAAAGCATACTTTTTAGACCAGTTATAAAATTATGTACAACGTAGTATTAGAATCAACATTTTACATGACTTCATCAGAATTATCTTCACGTTACTTATTGGACGTTTGGGCATATCACACGGCATCTATGACCACGCCTTCACTAGTGCTAGTCTGTTCTTCTCGTCCTTCTTTAGCTACTTCTTGAAAATGCAAAGTCACAAAACCGTGACTAAAGTTGATCCTTAAATTCCCAGTACCAATATCACACGAAGATGGACAGCCAGATTGACGCGTGTCTGCAGGCCATGGCCACAGGAATGACGACTCGTTTGTCGGCAGTACTGGAAGCAACGTTAGCGAAGATAGCCAGATTTGATGAGGGAAGGTAGGTATAAGTCGAGACTGAAAAAGTATGAACCAGAACTTGTATGAGACTGTAGTATCTACAGGAAATGCTGCACATAACCCTTGAAGAGTTAAGAGGGAATAAAGCAGCAGCAGAAATTCCAAAAATGTTAACTTACTGATTCTCTTTAGTCATTTCATAATAAAAAAAATACTTTGTTATATAAGACTGCCAAAAAGAATTGGTAAAACTTTTTGCCTACTCGATCTTCCAATTTCGCGACATATTATGCGTTCGGTGTGTGTCTTTTGATATAAACTTACTCCAATTTATTGTAAATTGCTAGCTTAGTAAGGCTAGAACTTTTCTAATTCTTAAACAGTCATTATACAATAATAAATATGATCACATTTAAGTAAATCATGTTTCTTATTATGAATGTTAATTTTACTAGCCTCATCGGATCATTCTCCATCGCCAACGTGTCCGGTTCAGGCAAAGACATCGGCCAAGGTTATGTTAACTTTATGAGGAACTCTATGGACCAAATTCGATCGAAGGTAATTATAACACTAATTATTTATGTTCTAAGTGTGGAGATGCTTCTGCGAGAATAGGCCGGCTAGACCGGAGGTTTGGTGATACCACGGGTTTAAAGAAACTGGCGTGAAATAACGCTTGGCGTTGTTTTTCCGCCTGAATTTAGCAGAGTCCACCACCCTCTTACACCTCCATATACTTCCTTTTCTCTACCCCTTTTACGACAGTATGATACTTGTTGTACTGAGTGTCCATGGACGACGATGTCACTTAACTCAGTGGCGTGCACAGAGATTATGAGTAGGGTATGTAAAGACACTTATCGCAAAAATAATAAATAATTTGCATTTTTAGCAAATTAAGTGCTGTTGATGACAGCAGATCGCCCATGGTTTCAAATCTGTAGAAAAATGGGCGAATAAATGGTAATCATTAAATACGTAGCGATTTTCCGGGTTGTCTGGACGCACAGGGTATCACTGCTTAGATGCATATAGAGTGCACGCCTCCTACTTAACTTGCGGTAACTGCAAGGCAGGGGAATGACCTTCCTGCGTCTGTGTTTCCCGATTCATAAGATTTAAGGAGGTGTATGCTGCATCGTCACTTTCCATCAAGTGAGATGGCAGTCAAACCCTCTCAATTTTTTATTAAAAAAGAACTTGCACAATATACCAATTTACGGATTCGAAGAGGTGGATGCAAATAGCTTCTATGTTTAGCAATTCGACTCTCTACGGTATCTGTGGTAAAAGTAAGCGAGGAGACTGTAAGGGTTATTGTAATTTAATAATCCACCAGGTGGCCATAACTTTTGACTACTGCTGCTGGTCGCACATAGCCTTCACAGCTTCACCGGGTAACACAAAACGCAGATGCCGCTCACGCGAGCCTATGGGCGTACCTGAACAGGGCTCGGAAGATTCAAATCTCAGCTTAGGGTGTTACGGGGAAGTATCCTAGACTAGTAACCTCTAAGTCCAGATCTGGATTTAAGTCTCCCAAATGCGCCAGATATCTTGATCCCTCTTTTTCCCCATTTAACAACAGTGTGTGTTCAATACATCGCGGCGGTATTTCATGTCGAGTCATCGCTTGCAACTGTAAGGCGCAAGTTTGGCTCCTCATAGGTACGGAATACTGCTCCCATATTTAGATGGGGTGCTGCAAAACCAACTTTTTCCTCTTGACCGCATTCAAAAGAGGACGACCCGAATCGGCGACGACATAGATCTTACTGACCAGCTGAACCCTTTGAGTTTCCGTAGAGATGTAGCCTCGCTTTGCATTCTCTACTGCTTGTATCACAGGGAGTGTTCCAATGAGTTGTTCGGGCTTGTTCCTGCAGCTGCGTTCCAATACCGCGCATCTCGGAGGAACTCCAAATTTTATCTTCACCACCTGATTGATTGGAAGTCTTCCACAGTTCGATTTTGTCGTCATTTTCTGTGACGTACGACAAAAGTGTGGAATGAACTTCCTTTGGATACATTTTCGGAGCGATATAACCTGGCGTCCTTCAATAAAAGAGCGTACACTATTATAAAGGGCTGTCAACGCATTTCTGGGACCTCTGGTCTTGCAAATGTTCATGAGTGGCGGTGTCACTTACCACCAGATGAAACGTTGCTCGTTTGCCTCCTATGACTATCCTCATCTTTATCTTCTCATATAAAGATGAGGATTGCTAAACCTAAAATTGCAGGTGACAGACGAGCTATGGATCCTGCAGCTGTTCGAGCACTGGTACGGCATCCAGGTGGGGCTCATCAACAACTGGCTGCAGGAGAGGCCCGCGCTGCATCCGCAACAAGTCGCATGCCTCTCGATTATACTCAAGGTATTTTTTTTTCTATCATTGGACGCAGGTTACTTCTACACGATGGGTTTGGTGTTACGTGTTCGGCTACTAAACTAAGGGTTCCGGGTTCGATCCCCGGGCAACGCAAACATTAGTGTGCTTAAACATGGCTTTTGTTTGTAATGGTATCGGTGTTGCTATATACAATTATTGTTGTTGTGCTCTTCAGGCTCGCTCAGGGTCCATATTATGTTAACTCCAAATAAAAACTGTACACCTTGTAACTACATATGGTATGCAATAAAGAATTCAGAATAAATAAGTATTTACGAAAAAAAGTAAAGAAATAAATAATAATAAATAAGTAGTAAAAGCTTCACCCTTATGTAATGACTGTAGCATCGCAATATATTTATGAAAATTTATGTTCGTAAATACTATAACACCTTTAAGAAAAATTGTGATTCACACAATTTTAATACTAGGAATGAAAAAAAACTTGCTGTTCCGGACTTAAGACTACATAAAATAGGTAAATCTTTTATAGGTGTATAAAGTTTTTCAATAAGGTACCGCAAAATATTGTAGAGTTGCCCTTCCATATGTTTAAAGTTAGAATCAAACAACACCTTTCTAAAAAAGGGTACTACACTATTGACGAATATTTATGTGATAAAAATCCGTGGTCTTAAACTGCTCAGCTATTTCAGTGTTTATGATATATTGTTACATTAAGGAATTGTTTTTAAAAAAGGCTACACTGTTGAGTTTTCTTGAGTGCTTCTTTCTCAACAGGCCAAACCACTGAAGCGCTTTTTTTTTCAACCATCAAAACTCATATTTTTAGTTTAGTATTTTAATCGTTTTTTATTATATTTTTGTATATTTTTTGACGTTCATAAGTGCTTTTTGTAAGCCTAATTTGAAATAAAGGTTTTTGACTTTGACTTTGACTTAACTTGGGGCTAGATGGCGCTGTGTCAATGCCAGTGGATATTGATTTATTATCTTGTTTAGTATCCATACTTCAAGCTCCACGCTTAATTTAAGGGTTGATGACCTTGTGTGATTGTCAGTGCCAACAACGTATTTCAGCACCTTTCCTTTAGTATTGCAAATGGGCGGCGGTGTCATTTACCATCTGATGAATCGTTTGCCCGCCGGATCAGCAAGTTGAAGTGGCAGTGGGCTGGTCACGTATGTCGTAGAACCGATGGCCGTTGAAGCAGACGAGTTCTGGAGTGGAGACCGCGTCTTGGCAAGCGTAGCGTAGGACGCCCTCCGGCCCGATGGACCGACGACTTGCGGAAGGTCGCTGGTGGGAGCTGGATGAGAAAAGCGGAGGACCGGGATATCTGGCGCAAAATGGGGGAGACCTATGTTCAGCAGTGGACTGCGATAGGTTGAAGAGAGAGAGAGAGAGAGAATCGTTTGCCCCTTATGGCATAAAGAATAACAAGGTTGGAACTCCATTTACAACTACATATGTTTTCCAGAAAATGTACAGCGACTTCGAGCTGCAAGGCGTCATCGACGACAAGCTGAACTCGAAGACATACCAGAGCTTGGCAGCCAGGATGCACACAGAGGAGGCGACCTGCAGCTTATTGCTGGCGCAGCAAGATGCAGGGTAAACGTTTATTCATTTTCATCATTTATGATTTTATCCCTAAGAGAAACCCCGAGCATAGCTAGCGAGGTATGACATTGCTAACTTATTTTAAAAGGAGTTTTGATGGTGTAGGTTAGGAGATTTATTAGAACCTTTCACCCAAACCTATCCTGTATTTTATCTAGCCTAGCAATGAGAAAGCTACTTACAATACCAATAAAATATTTCGTAATTTTTCGTTCATAAACATAGTCAAAGAACAATTGAAATAAAAGTAGAAAGGTACTGCTTATTCCAAATGGAATTATATATATATATATATATAGTATTTATATTGCAAGCAAATGCTTAATTAGGGGATAGATGGCGCTGTGTGAATGTCTGAAATATTTATTATTTATATTTATGGGTTCTAATCGACGGATACACGTACTTATATACTTTTATTGTAGAATAGAGAGATTTGTATATGCATACATATTTTACATAGAAACACCACCAATACAAACAGTTAAGTTCACATGTTTGAACTATAATATAGTATAGACCTTTCATTAACACAGATATTGGATGCATCTTTTAGTAAATATTTAAACTTTGCCAAAAATTACAAAGTTCTAGCTTTCCTGTTAAGAATTTTTCTTCCCCAGCCAACACCAAATTATAGTATAGCAAAGATAAACATCAGACAGTCTTTGGAATAAAATCAACCCCTTACGTTTTACATTGCAGTGGTGGCGACGACGGTGGTTCGGAAGAAGGTTCCAGAAGCGGCAAATCGAAACTGGAAGCGCTCACAGAAGAAGCCAAGCTTGGCAATGTCACTGCAGTCGTGGGAAAGGTATATAATGATGGTTAACTTTTCTTGTTCTTAACGAGAAGCCGAGGAGCAGATAAAGACCTCATCATCATCAGCTCATTATCCGTCCCCACCGAGAGAAACAAGCCTACCTACCCGTATAGGGTGTACTTATAGGAATTAGTCGTCCACGCGGGCCCTTTGAATCTCTTCGCTGGCGTGCGCAGGTTTCTCCACAATGTTTTCCTTCACCATGAGAGCGTCGGATAAACGTAACTATAATTCAGAAAATTCAAAATTACATTGGTACGTGGCGGGATTTGAACCTGCACCCTCCAGGTCGGAAGGCAACAGTCCGCACTAATGAGCCACCGACGCTCATAATAAGGACCATATTGAAGAAAAATCAGACGGACCAGATGTTAATTTATTTTATATTTTAAACTCTATGCACCATTAAAACAGTACACTATGGAAAAAGATAACTTGTGCGTCTTGTATCAGAAGTTTAAGTAAAACTTAAATATTTTTTAGGTTGGCAACATTTTCGGGCGAGGCATCGGGGAACTGTCAACAAAACTCGGCGGGGCTTCCTCGTGGTTTTAGCGCCTCTTTAGCTCTGACACACGCGTTTATATATACATGTCTTTCTTTGCCTATATCGAAGTACTGAGATGAGATTTCAAACCACATGGATATGAAGCATACAAGGGTTAGATTGACCACTTAATGAATGGGAATTAATATACCATTTGGTATACTTGAATCAGTTATTAATTGCTTGCTTTGGATTAGGAAAAGCTCGTTAACTAACATCTTATCCCTTCGTGTGCTTCATCGCCATGTGACACTGTTCTGTGATGACGAAAATAAACCTTCTTTTGCATTCTATTACATTCTAGAATGTCAGCCATTTTGAAAATAGTTAATCGAAAACAAAATGGCGTCTTACGCGCTAGTATAAATATAAGTGGCCAGTTTGCGCATAGCTTAGTATGATTAGTATATACGAGGTGTACCTAGATTTTATTTTAAAAGCTTTATGTACAGTTAGGGTCATCATTCGTTTATTGGAACAAATAACATGTAATAGGTGTTAAGAGTAGTATTTGATATCACAATTGAATATTATTAAAAGTATATAATGGTTGCATACATAAACACGAGGCTACAATAATAAAACATATCGCTTTGACAAAATTACGTTGTGTGTTATACTTACTATTATGAAGGTATATTATGTTATTTACAAAAAATAAGATTATATTAATATAAATCGGATAGAAGAGGAAAGGTAGCAAATGTCTGGAAGAAGAGAATAATCCTTTAACGATTCTTTGCAAAACCTTTTATTCGTTAAAAAGTTTAAAATATTGTTGTTGATTAAAAAACTTTTTATATAAATGATAGAAGAACCTATTTCTTGCGTATCTACAACGTTAAACTCACATCCATTAAAATCACGAGTGACATAGCACATAGTTTAAAATAATGCAGTTTCAAATGCATCTCTTTCTATTCAGAAGCAGTATTTTTCTAAATATTACCTACAATTTATCTTTTTAAAAACTCGGTTCTATCGTTAAACTTGACTAAAGAACTTTTCGTGTGCATTTTTAAGAAAAATAATAAATCCGCTATATGATACGTACGAGTTATATAGCAAAATATTTTTCAAATACAAATGTTGCCATTAAATATGTGAATTACCAACTACACGGGTAAAACTATTTTAATAAAAATGCACAATTTATTAGCCACTTTTTGCTGTAGTGATAATTCTCTATTATATTTTAATCGATGCTCTGTAGATTCTAATAAAGATCTAGTAACGTTTTACCTTGACTAGTAGTCAAAATAATACATAACTATTTATTAAAGTACTAATAAAGTTATATTTGTTAACAAAATAATATTCT
This sequence comes from Leucinodes orbonalis, assembly GCA_019425675.1. Taxonomy (NCBI): domain Eukaryota; kingdom Metazoa; phylum Arthropoda; class Insecta; order Lepidoptera; family Crambidae; genus Leucinodes; species Leucinodes orbonalis. The sequence continues at coordinate 21,728 of PQWD01000175.1, forward strand.
TCTACGCTAAACACCTAACAAATTTTTGACCTAGAAAAATATAAATTTCTTAGATAAACTTATAAGGTTAAATAGCGCTTAGTCGCTATGCTGAGTCGCCTTAAAATGTCTAGTTGGAAACGGCTTAAGAAATTGATACAGTATTCTTGTAAGAGTAACTTATACGAACCAATTGGTATCATATTATTTTGGTTTCCATTAGAAATCGCTTTTTTGTTCGAATATGTTATCAACAACATTTTCATCGAAAATGCCTGCTTTTATGAGAATAATTTGATAGCATAACATTACTGTATTGTTTGGTTCTTTAAAACTCTTGTTATGTAGCCACGTAGAGGGCGTTAGCCGCTATCTACCCCAGAAACCCATTATTTTTAATATTACTATATTATAAATACTGTTTATAATATAGTATAAATATGTTTATAATATATTGCGAGTATTCATGTTTTAAATAAAATAAATTTTGACGACTGCTTATTAATTTCCAGTTACTCCTATTGATTATTTAGCTATTTTTTTGCACTCGCATTTCATTTATTTCAAAGGAACGTCAAGGGTTATGATTATAGTGTTAGTCATGTAATATGGAGTTTGGAATTTGCATTATAGAAGAAGANGGAGATCTGAGTCGTGCCGTCGTACTTTTAAAGTTAGTTGATTAAGTTGTTTTTTTTTCCTCTAGTCCACGACCAATGTTTTTGTACTCGACATTAAGGCCCCTATTTTCTTTATGAAATAGAGTTAGAAAGAGATGCCGCTATTTATCGTATATAGCGCTATCCCTTTCTATTTAAGTAAAGATCAACGTTCTTGAATACGGACTTTACATTGGCTATTATTTTTTTCCAGGTACTGACGTAAAAGTATACACAGTGGGTCCCGACTACGCGCACGCAGAAGCACGCAAAAGCCCAGCGCTGGACGGCAAGGTGGAGCGTGACTCTGAAGGGAAAGAGATCAGATACCCGGTGATACTGTCCAACCAGGAGAAGCTGATATCCCGGAAAGTGTGTTTGGCATTCAAACAAACTGTTTGTGGATTTGATTTGTTGAGGTTAGTTTGTTTAGTAAAAATTAACAATAATGAAATAGGTAGAGCTTAGAATCCTTTAAATACCGCAGATAGTTTGAAACCTTTAACTACCGCTATATATCCAACAGACAAAATTGAATGAAATGTTTCTGGAATCCGGACGTTTTAAATGTTGCTTTTTTTTCTAAGAAAAGATTTTACTATAAATATAAGATGGTAATTTACTAACGTAAAATTTATAGAGCAAACGACAAATAGTATCCGTGCTATTTTTATGAAGTAATGAGTATCGTTAAGTTTTTCTTTTCTATCTAGCAATACCTATCACTAAAATATTAAATTTCAACAGAGCGAACGGCAAGTCGTTTGTGTGCGACGTGAACGGGTTCTCGTTCGTGAAAAACTCGAACAAATACTACGACGATTGCGCCAAAATACTAGGCAACATGATACTGAGGGAGTTAGCGCCGACGTTGCATATACCGTGGTCAGTGCCCTTCCAGTTGGACGACCCGCCCATAGTGCCCACCACGTTTGGGAAGATGATGGAGCTGCGGTGCGTGGTCGCCGTCATCAGGCATGGGGTACGCCGAAGCAGAAGATGAAGGTGAAGTACGACATCCCAGGTATGTGATTAAGTCTGAAATAAAAATTATAGATTTTTTTAACCAAGTTTCACATTAAAAGATAAAAGAAACAATATAATATTAAATTTCACAAAAAAGAAAACAATATGTAAACTAAAAATAATATAAAATACAATTATTAAAAATTCCTTCTCCTTCAATGGAGCTCTGTCATGGTCATGTGCATCACTTAACAGAAAATAGTCATTATTTCTTCCAAGCTCAACGCTTAATACAATGATATAATACGAGACCGAACTAAAATTATGAACTATTGATATTGTTCCTTTCACCAGATTTTTCGAGATCTTCGAGAAGTACGAAGGGTACAAACGAGGTCACGTTAAGCTGAAGAAGCCGAAGCAGCTTCAGGAGATATTGGACATCGCGCGCGCTCTTCTCGCCGATATCCACACGCGCCACGCCGACCCTGAGATTGAGGAGAAGCAGGGCAAACTTGAACAGCTAAGAGTGTTAGAGATGTGAGTTATTATTTTGTATGCAACAAACTTCTTAATTGGTAGTTTACATCGTTTCTCATAATACTATACAGGATCAATCGTATCTGACTTTGAGTTTAAAATATATGGGATATAAAGAAAACACTGGAAAAACTTGTGAAGGCGTCTATCTTTTATTATGTCAACTGTTAAACGAACACCATGTGTGTACAATACCAATTTAAATTTTCTACAAACAATTGAGGGCACAATAATTAGTCCATGACATCGTTGACAGTTGACATAATGGTCTGTATAACTATTGCAACACAATTACGATTCCATTGACGTATTTTAAATTTAGCGGAATTAGGGCATCGGTGACAATAATGATGAAGATAATGATGGTGATTTTAACTTTGTTGCTATCCGTAGGTATGGCCACTCTCCGGTCACCGCAAGGTCCAGATGAAGTACCAGCCCCGCGGAGGCCGCGCGGCTCGAGCTCCGACGACGGTAACGCGCCGCCACCACACGGTCTGCACACGCCGCGTATACCACGATATGATATATACAACTACTGCTAACACATATTAATACACTTGACAATAATTTTCCAATATATTATAAACTTGAAAAAGTCCCAAAGCAATTAATGTTCCATGGCCTTCATATTGCGTTCATTTCATTGACAAGCAAACTGGTCCTTCGTGGAATATTCATTTCGTAGAAGTCCCTTTCGCAGAATACCCCCTGGTTGCTAAATGTCCCTTAGTTAAATGCCCCCTTTCGTAGAATTCCCCCTTTTCGCAAAACGTCCCTTTCGCAGATTGCCCTATTGTAGGTATAGAATATGAGTGACAGTTAATCTAAGATTAAACTGCTACTGTTAGTGACTACCACTACTGCTTGATGCTATGTTTTCTTCTATATTTAAAGCTTTGTAAAGGTAGTATAAATAAAATTAAAACTGTGTTTTAAGGTTATATTAAATGCTTTCCAACCTTATGCATACCTAACCTTTTTTTACCTTCATCTTCTTAGCGTGTCGAAGGCAAACACACATTCAAATTTTAGCGGCCCAGAAGCAGCTACAGCGACAGCATTATCTGACGCTGTTATTAGGTCTCCAAGTGCAGCTGGAAGGCACGCCGGGCACGAGTCAGATGGGCCATCGTTTGGGCCGAACCACAAAGGCAATCAATGTCCTGACCACCCAAAAAAAACCGTTTATCCAAATTTTCCTTGCTGCAGCCAGTCTGCGTCCGAAGCCTATTCAGAGATCTCCAGATCGGCCATGACAGCTCATGCCCAGGAGGTAAACTTTCCGAGAGGGGAACAAAGGGAACCGGAATACTGGAACAATCTTTGCACGCCATAGATTAAGTCTCGCTAACTCGGGTCAGTTGAGAGAGAAATAGTCCCCTTTATAAACTGTTACGACTTTTTAACCTCTGGGCAACAGGAATGTGACCGAACATTGGGTGCCGAGAGTCGTTATCCATCTTACCTCTTTCAAGAGAGCTAGCAACACCTCTGCGAATCTCTGGGGAGCTATTCCTGCCAGTGGATATTTTGTTGATCGGTGTAGGCTTGAGACAGCCTGTTATGATTCGGCTCGTCTCATTTAAAGCTACATCCACTAGCTTTGCATGGGCAGAACGTTCCAAACAGGGCATGCGTACTCGCCCGCAAAAAGGAGAGCGCCAAACCAGACGTTCGAGAGCTTTTACCTTTTAGGACACCATATTTAAGGTTGTGTCGTTGCACTGATATTCGAACAGTCACTCGTAAATCGTGGAAGAAGAAGAGTTTTGTCTGCAAAAATTTTTGTCAATATCTGTTTTGATACCCATTTAGTATTATGATGAACATTTTTTATTGACACTTCAAATTCTGATGTTGAAACTAATACTGTATCTGTGCAGTTGACTCTCATAAAGGAATATTTGTTATATTAGTTTTATGACCTTGTTTAGAAGAACTGACAAGATACGAGTATTGTATGTTACATTATATTAGACTAGCATAGAAATATTAAGTTTTAAATTATGAACGAGCTTATAAATGTTTTATATAACCCGAAACACCGTGCTGGTGTGCAATTTTAAAAACCTCTGATACCACAGACACACTACAACACAAGAAGGTATTGTGTTATTTATTCAAAAAGCTCTCGAGTATCATAAGTAATGTAAATCATACTACACCGCAATGCATTACCTGCACCTTTTGATTTTTGTTCATTTTCCACTTCGAGCTTCTTAGCTACTTTATTATTATTTTGTATTCCTGGGTATGTATGCCCAATTATTAATAAGGTTTAAAACATTCCCTTTTGTCTAATGAAGGTTTCTGTAAAAAAAATCCGCTAGGTGGTCTATAATCAGCATTACGACAGTTATTGACGTGACATTTAGAATGTCATTATAACATCAAAAATGACGTATCCTTTTATGTAACATAAGATACATTTTTCTGACCAGCATTATGCCATAAAAAGTCACAGGAATTGCAGGACTTAAAAATAAACCAATTCAGATTAATATAGTGAAGTTTTAATAAAAATAAAATAAAGTTAATTTTACATTCCTAAACCCTATACCCATTTTATATAAATTATTTAAATATGTTTATATCAAATTGTAGCGATTTGTACCGGTTTGGTTCACAGTAGATGTCGGGCGACCCGTCATTGGTGCTGATACTGAAGTGGGCGGAGAACTGACCGCCGGCTGGGCGGATTCAGGCCGAGGAGCTCGGCGGATGTTCCGATGCATGTCCCTGGCGGCCAGGGCAGGCATACCAGGTAATGTGAATGAAGCTTTAATTAATTATTCGGGTAAGATACATGTACAAATCACTGTCTTCTATTCAGATGTACAAAAACCGGTATTTTTTTTGAACGGTTGTTGAATTTACCCACGGAAAAACGAACGAACCTTTTTGAAAAGGTTTCGTTCCACTAAACCGGTTATGAAATCGAGTTTTAAAAACATGAGTTATTTTTGGCTAACCGGTTAAAATTCATCCGGGAAATAAAATGAAGTTGAGATTTACATTTCATCTACAACTGAACGGCTTTGCAGTGCACAGCAGATAATTCGATTGACGAGTTGCAACAAGTTGGCGACTGACCTCACAATAAACGGTTATATAGGTCCAGTATTGTTCTATTTGTTGTGCTCTGAAACGAAACTACTGACAAAATCGGTTTAAAACCTTATAATACGGTAATTGACCGGTATCCAGCGCTGCTCTCATTTTTAAAATCAGTTTATAAATAAGGATAAAGCATATTGTTTGGTAGCCGTGCATGTTCCTACAGCAGATAATAAATCGGAATTATTTGTCCTTGTCTTGCGTGGCTTAGATTTACGACGGTTCTAGTAAATAGTAAATAAATAAATAAATAAATATCCACTGACATTAACACAGCGCCATCTAGTCCCAAGTTAAGCGTGAAGCCTGTATTATGGGTACTAAACAACGGATAAATATACTTACATACATTTTTTTTTGTAAATACATACATATTATACATAGAAAACACCCAGACCATTACAAACAGACATGTTCATGCACACAAATGTTTGTACGCCCGGGATCGAACCGGAACCCTTGGTGTTGCAGCCGACCTCTCAACCGCAACACAAATGGGTCGTCTTAGTGAGTTAGTTATAGTGTACTGCTAGGGGTTAGAAAGAGGGAACTAGAAGGGGTTAGAAGGGAGGGGTTAAATTGGATTCAACAGGCCAATCCACTGAAGCGCTTTTTTTCAAAGCATCAAAATTCATATTTTTAGTTTAGTATTTTTAATTGTTTTTTATTATTTGTATATTTTTTGACGTTCATAAGTGTTTTTTGTAAGCCTAATTTGAATAAAGAATTTTG
>PQWD01000176.1:0-79384 GCA_019425675.1 Leucinodes orbonalis
CGTTATCCGACGCTCTTACGTGAAGGAAAACATCGTGAGGAACCTGCGCACGCCTGCGAAGAGATTCAAAGGTTGTGCGTGAAGTCGTCTAACCCGCACTGGGCCCGCGGGGATGACTAGGGCCTAATCACCCTATACGGGTAGACTCGTGCCCCTCGGTGCACGTGCTTAATAACTGTTTATCAGTTGTAGGTCTCAATGAACCCGATTACTATGATCTGGACATCTTCAAGGCAAGAGTAAACAGGCTGTTCCTAGATAGGTATGATTCATCTTCAGCCGCATCACCGCTTAACATCATATGAGATGGCGGCCAAATGTCTACTCTAGTAAAATAGTAAAAAAAATCAATACCGCCATGTTATGGTCAAGCGTATAAATTTCCAGGTGAGCATCCTGACCGTCGTGTACACTTTTTAACATAAAAAAATTAATTACCAAAGTTAAGTACAAAAATAAACTATTTTTTTGGACGACCCATTTGGTGATTGAGACGTCGACTGGTTCCGGGTTCGATCCCCGGGCAGTACAAACATTTGTGTGCATGAACATGTCTGTTTGTATTGGTCTGGGTGTTTTCTATGTATAATATGTATGTATTTACAAAAAAATGTATATAAGTATGTTTATCCGTTGTTTAGTAACCATAATACAGGCTTTACGCTTAACTTGGGACTAGATGGCTCTGTGTGATTTCAGTGGATATTCTCTCTCTCTCTCTTCAACCTATCGCAGTCCACTGCTGGACATAGGTCTCCCCCATTTTGCGCCAGACATCCCGGTCCTCCGCTTTTCTCATCCAGCTTTTACCAACTACCAGTGGATATTATTAACAAATTATTATTAATTATTTACAAGCTAGAACAAGTAACGTATTTAAGATTTTATCAACTCAGCATATTTATTGCTTGTAAAGCATATTTAGTACATATCGATGTCATAATAATCGTCAAGGCTTTATTTGTCAACGCAACAAATTATGTGCTACATGACGTTTACGTTTCAAATAAATCTAATTACCTTCGGAGCGTTACGAAATCGGGGTCAAGTGTTTATTAAATTTTAATGTAATTTTATGTGAAAGCTAACGTGTGAAAAGGTTTGAAACGCGTGTCATGGCTTTTATTAATATTTAGCGAGTAATTTGATGTATCGTTGCTATATTTGCACTGTAAGCTTTTAAGATACTTTTCAAATTGATCAGCCTGGTCGTGTATGTCGCAAAACCGATGGCCGTTGGAGCTGACGAGTTCTGGAGTGGAGACCGCGTCTCGGCAAGAGTAGCGTAGGACGCTCTCCGGTCCGATGGACTGACGACTTGCGAAAGGTCGCTGGTGGAGGCTGGATGAGAAAAGCGGAGGACCGGGATAACTGGTGCAAAATGGGGGAGGCCTATGTTCAGCTGTCGACTGCGATAGGTTGAATAGGACAGCCTATGAGATCTCACGGATGGGCACAAGCCTTTCCACACAGCATGCATATGGGAAAATTGGATCGTCACCCACCATGCGCTCCTATCAGGATTAGTGGGTGTTAGCGACTGCCATCATAAGATTGCAGCCGGAACCGACGGCTTCACGTGTCTTCCGAAACACGGGATCATCTTCCTTTTCAGATAATTAGGTGATTCAGCCAGCAATATACTGAACAAACTACGAAAAATCGCACAAAGTTTTCCGATTTCCCGTGGGATTCGATCTCTCAGTCTCCGAGTAACAAAGCCAAAGATAAGCTATCTAACACTTAAAGAATGTTTCAAATCGAACCAGTAGATCCTGAGATTAGTGCGTTCAAACATATGAATCAAACTCTTCAGCTGTATAATATTATTATAGATACGTAATAGATAATATACCTGTCTAAAGAAGTTGGGTACATCTTCTTTCTTCTCATACAAAGTTTCTTGTGGATAGTGGATGTAAAATAGCCGTCCAATCCCTTTAAGGTGTTCTCCAATAACCTCGGAGTAGCCGTTGCCGGCCGTCACGTTGACGTATGACATTTCGGACGCCATTAGCGAAAATCTGCAATGGAAAAATAACAAAATCAGTCATCATTATTCGTCCCCATCGAGGGGCACGAGCCTACCTGTAAAGGGAGGGCTAAGTCGACATTACGTACAACCTCTTCGTTGGCGTGCGAAGGATTCATCACGATGTTTTCCTTCACCCTAAGAGCGTCGGATAACGTACTTGTAATTGCGAAAATTCGAAAACACATTGGCAGGTGGCTGGATTTGAACCTGTGCCCTATCGGAAGGCAACCGTTCACACCATTCAGCCATCGACGCCCTAACATTAAATCACTGATATCTAAACATAATAACAGTTTAACTGTATAAAACATACTATGAAATTATCATTCTGGTCACGCTATACACTATAACATGGCCAACTGTACTTAGTAATTAATTTCATTTCAGTATTAATTCAATCATTGTATCCTAAAATACCCACTACTAAACGAAGGCCTACCCCAATGTTTTCCACGCGAACCGATCCAGCTGACATCCAGCTACCATCCCCATCTTAACCAAAACTTCAGTCAATCTGCTTGGGGGTCGGCCTTCGCTTCGTATCTCGTTACGCGGACGCCACTCGAGAACCTTTCTACCATATCGGCCATCAGCTCTATGCACTATGTGCCCTGCCCACTGCCACTTCAACTTGCTAATCCTGTGGGCTATGTCGATCACCCTAGTTCTCTTAAGGATATCATCGTTCCGGACCATAGCCATAGCTTAACATAGCCCTCTCCATAGCACGTTGAGCAACTAGCAGATAGTAAAAGACAAGTTAAAAAGGGGAATTAAATCGCTGTATTTTATACAGGCAATTAAAAACTTCGTCGGTGAAACACGAGCGCCCTATTTCTTCTGAATCAACGACAATATCATTAATTACCTCCCATTAGAGTTCATTAATGTTTCGAACAATTTGAATGGGAGTAAAATGAAACATGGCCGGTTATAGACGATGTTTACTGTTTTGATGAGTTTGTTTTGTTCAACTTATTATCATATCCGTTGTGCGTTAAAAAATACATGTTGTGAATAGTATAAAAATTATATATATCTGTCTGTCTGTCTGTAATGCGGTCTCCTAGCACATGTGTATGGCCGGTTTACCAAGTCTATCTTTGGCGACTTAGTTATTGACATAAAGAATTATAATGCAAATTGACTTTAATAATTAATTGTATTTAATGTATAAAAGATAGGACATTTTGAATTGTATAGTTTTTTTTTATTTTATTATTATATTTTATATGATCTTTTCTATTCATAAATTGAATTGAATTGTATGTTAACTATACAGTTAACATATGGTAGAATCTGAATATTAAAGGTAACTATACTTACTATTCTTAAAATTGTTATTGAAACAAAGTTTAAGTTTTGATATAAAAAAAACACATATATTGCATTTTCATTTCATTTCGTGTTGTGTTACTTAATATACCACAATGATTATTTTGATATCATTATCTTATAATAATGACAATGTTGTCTTCTATATTTATAATCCTCATTGTAGATTAAAATACAAAGAATGAATTATTTAAATGGCATTGTAAGGGTTACACAATGAGTTTTTTGTGTCACTACAAAGGGATCAAATGTATATAAAGGATCAAAGAATATTATTGTGTTCTGATAGCAATATCTTAAAATTAGGTTCATTTACTTTGTTCGGTCTTTAAATGATAGGGATCCGACTAAGCGTGAATAATAAACAATGCGTTTGTTATCGGTGTAACAATATTTTGCATAGTTATTATAATAAAAGGGAGTCTTTTAAAGGAAGAAAACATTACATTCATACCAATATCATATCTAAAAATAAAACGGTCAATTCATACCCGAACATAGTATTTTTAGCAGTATCATTAAATTTTAAATATCATAGAGATTTGGGGTCCGAAACCACAACGGCTAAACAACAAAGTCTGGCAATATCGGAATGACATAAAAGATTATCTGCTTGATTTATTTAGCGGGAAATCCATTATAAAATATATTATTCGCGGGGCATAAAATGAATGATCTGTCTGTTTTCGGTAATTTCGACCACTTCGACTCCTAGACAGTACGGCGTACAATGAATTGTGCAATTATAATATATACATATAAGTGAAATTGGAGTGTCTGTTTGTAATAATGAAATAATACATACACCAAAACATTTTTAAAATTTTACTGTCTGTTTGTTCCTGGCAACCATTGCCACCGCTGGATGGATTTAGACGGGACTTTTTTCTATGTAACTGATGTTATTAGAAAAAAAAGTGTAATTTTTTTAGAAAATATTTTTTGTTTATGAAAAATAAAGTAAGTTTTACCGCGCTGCGGCCGCGCGTCACGTGAACTGCGCGCTTTTAGGTTATGTTTCACTGCGGGATAAAATAATTTTATAAGGCGAGTAATACCGCGGGGAACAGCTAGTCTACTATAAAACAGAACGAATAAGTGCAATATTTACTATTGAGTGGCAATATCCATCATATTAGCGCGTTTTGAAATAATCTGAATATAAATACTAGACAGCAATAGATACTTGTACTAGTGATATCAGTACGTTAATTAATAATCGTTAATAATACCAAAGAAATCATTGCCCTTTCAAATCACGAGACCAAGTAAACAAAATATTATAAATAGCTCTTCAATAATTCATAGGTGGTAATTAAATTGTTTCGTAGTCGCCAACCGGTTTGACCACTCCATTATCATTAATTAATATTTATTTACAACTTGACCTTTCTATTCCATCGGTTATTTATAACAGTCAGTAGTAAGCCACGCGTGTAAAGCTATAGTTAGAAAAATGTATAGATAAACAGGATCTGTAGATTTCTGTAACATAATTATCATAAACCTTATGATGTCCCATTGAAGGAAATAGAAAGAAAGAAAGAAGAAGAAGAAAGGAAGAAAAATATTTATTTGGTGCAATAAAAATTGTAACATGTTATTTCTTAATATTAAAAATAATAATAATGCTACCAATATGGTGGCCACACAGCTAATGCCAAGACAGTTTTGTCAAGGCGCTGTTTTGCAGTGGAACCAAAGATAAAAAATAATAATATGAAAATGAAATAATAATGCTCCCCAGCCGCACATAACAATAATAACGAAATATGTAGTAAATGTGAATAAACACCATAACTATAATACAAACACTATTAATTAAATACAAAATTATTCTTTATACTTTAATAAATATCAATATTATTAAATATAAGTAATAGATATCTTTATAAGTGATAAATATATATTATAAGTATTATAAGTAATAGATAGTTTAGTTTTCCACACATCATAGTTATTATGACATTCTGGACCGTAATACATTATGCGAGCTCAATGCAGATTGAGACAGTGTCTGTGGCTCAATGGTGTGGACTATTGCCGATCTGAAGGGTGTAAGGTTCAAACTTCGCCATACACCAATGTATTTTCGTACTTTTGAAATTATATGTACAATAGATTTTTTATTGTGTATGGAATCCTGGTGTTCAATGGGTTAAATTAAAAAAGAGCATTTTTCCATTTCAAGGGAACAAAAAAACAGTGTTTCTTTATCTGTGGTATTGGAAGTCTATGTAAATGGCCGCTTGCTCGTTTGCCTCCGAAAATAAGTAAAGAAGATTATTTTACTTCAACAGTTCATTATTTTACATTACCTTAATACGTAACTATTAACATTCATAACAAAAGTCAAGGGCTAAAGATGATTTTTAAAGGTGTAAACAAAGTGACATTCGCGGAAATATTTTAAATAAAATTAACAAGGTTGTAACTGATAAGGCGAGATAAGAGCCTCCTTTTAAGCAAATAACCATGTACCTAAAGATTGAACATTTTTTTTATACAACTATATTTAAATTTCATCATCAGCTCCTTATACATCCCCAACGAGGGGTCTGAGCCTACCCGTATAGGGTGTATAGGCCTTATTCGTCCACGCGGGCCCAATAGGGATTGACCTACTTAACGCGCAACCTTTGAATTTCTACGTAGGCGTGCGCAGGTTCTTCGTGATGTTTTCCTTTACCAAAAAAGCGTCGGATAAATGTACATATAATTTAGAAAATATACTATGTTTGTTAAATAGATATGTTGCGGGGTTTAAACCTTATAACTTCCAGATTGGAAGGCAACAATCCACACCAATGAGCCGCTGACGACATTTAAAATATAGAAAATAATAAATTAGATAAAAAAATATCTGGATAAGATCTGCTTAAGATTTGTAGCAGGGCGGTGCGAGGGTGAGTCGCAAAGCGTCGGTGGCTTAGTGGTGTGAACTGTTGCCTTCCAATCGGGAGGCCGCAGGTTCAAATCCCGCCACGTACCAATGTGTTTTCGAATTCTCAAAATTATATGTACGTTATCCGACGCTGGAGTGGAGAACACGTCTTGGCAAGCGTAGCGTAGGACGCCCTCCGGCCCGATGGACCGACGACTTGCGAAAGGTCGCTGGTGGAGACCTATGTCCAGCAGTGGACTGCGATTACTTGAATAGATAGATAGATATATCCGAAGCTCTTACGGTGAAGGAAAACATCGTAAGGAAACCTGCACACGCCTGCGATGAGATTCAAAGGTTGTGCACTGGGCCCGCGTGGACGACTAAGGCCTAATCACCCTATACGGATAGGCTCGTGCCCCTCGGTGGGGACGTTAATGAGCTGATATTGATTGATTGATTTGGGGCGAGTCGCTAGTGTTTATATAAATATATGTCGTGTTTACATAAAAATATCTGCATCGAAGCCAATGTTTACTCATATATATGTTTTGAGGTTACTCTCTGCGTATCTTTTATCAGGTTGTTGTATGTCGGTCATTGACACCATGACATAGCTCCGATAAGGGGACGCTATGTTAGATATTGATTAAAGAATACGCAATGTTTATATGATTATAACTTTATTGAAGACTCAAATAATTTGCTTAGCAAGTGCAAGCTTAAAGGTGGTAGACTCGGTCTGAATCGACTAGGTACGTACCATCGCATATATTATCGTTCCATAAAAGGAGTGTTTTTCACTTCTGTGTTTTTTGAGGAGTATCCTGTAGATAGTAAAATTACCAGGTATTGGAGACCTAACATCTGTCCTCTCGGGTGGCGGGCGCAGGGTAGTGTTGACGGAAATGACTAACTGCTATTATTGATTTCCTTGTCAGCATCTTTCAAGGTCAGGTGTATCACTTATCACAAGATGAACAAACTGATCACCGTATACTAATTATTATAAAAACAAAAACACTGAACTGTTTTACGATGGATTGAAACTAGATTTTAAAGTTCAGGAGGGCAATTTTTTAGCATGAATGGCCTCGCAAATAATCTGCGTAATACAGAGATTTGGATTGTTTCGTTGAGGGAGGCTTAAGACCCTCTTTTCCCTTTGCAACATATTGTATCCACTCTCCCATTTTAAAGGTTTTGGAGGGTAGTACGGTTCAATCTTTCTATATCCTATGTATAACAACAACTCTTAAATTAAATATTTTCCTACGAATATCCGCTGACATTCACTCAATGGCATCTAGCCCGAACCTAGGCATTCGCCAGTATAATGGGTAACAACGGATCAACATACTTATATATTTTTTGAAAATACCACGTAAATACGTACAGAATTACCCCGAACAATAAAAACAGACATGTTCACACACAAATGTTTGTACTGACTGGGGATTGAACACATAACCCTTGGTGTAGTAGCCGACATCTCAACACACCAAATGGGTCGTTATTTACATATTTGTTTTCTTTTAATATTTAATTGGAGTTTTTGACCTGAATGCCCTATGGCTAACAAAAAAATGGACAATCATTTACTTTGAAGTTATAAACAGTGTAAAGAAAACGAGATCAAAAGAGAATATTGTTTTTCTTTGAAATATTACGTTACTCATATTATTATATTTATCAAATTTTAATACTGCTGGTGGGTTTTAAGTAACTTTAAGTATCCCATTTCTTAGTGTTTGGAAATAACTACTCTTCTTAGCTTGTTATTAAATTATATAGACAAAAATATTATTCATAATAATAAATATCAATCGACATTCACACAGCGCCATCGAGCCGGAAACTAAAAGCATAATAATATGTAATATGGGTGCTGATAATTGATAAACATACTTATAAACGACTAGGTACTTAAGTTTCAATTGCAAGGCAAATATAATAAATAATAAATAAATATCCACTGACATTCACACAGCGCCATCTAGTTCCAAGTTAAGCGTGAAGCCTGTATTATGGGTACTAAACAACGGATAAATACACTTAAATACATTTTTTTTCGTAAATACATACATATCATACATAGAAAACACCCAGACCATTACAAACAGACATGTTCATGCACACAAATGTTTGTACTGCCGGGGATCGAACCCGGAACCCTTGGTGTTGCAGCCGACCACTCAACCGCAACTATCACTGTTGTTTTAAGCGATGTGGTAAAAGGTATCATATATTCTAAGGCTTTCGTTTTATGTAATGTGTATATAGTCTTACTTTCTAGAGATAAGATTACTGCGGTGGTAGGTACCGTGGTCAACAAAGTACTTGTAGAATATTCGTCTGGATTTAATAATTGAATGCCTTCTCGTATATACACTACACTGCCTCTAACACCAGCCATCTAGTAAAGACGCCACTAATGTTCACTGCTGAACTCACTAAACAGGACGTTCAGTTCACTTACCTAGAGATAAGTGATACGTCTGACCATAACAGAAGCAGTGTTGAAGGAAATTAATAACAATAAGTAGTCGTTCCGTCAACACTGCCCTGCGCCCGTTACCCGAGAATTGTTATGTTCCTCGTAACCGATGATTTTACAAATTACAGTGCCCTCACCCGGAAACATAAAAGTGCGAAACATTTCTATTTTACGGGTCGATATTTCAATTTCAAAAATTCAATTGTGTTAGATGTGCATTTTGTTAATTGTATTAAATGTAATTTTGTTAGTGACGTTATCTCAGGAGGCCCCGCCAGAATAACAGTGCTGCTACGGCGTTTGCGTCGCAGTGGCTTATGCTGAGGCGGGACCTTTTGTCCGTGTCTTTGTTTTGTTTTGTGTTCAATTGTTTTTACTTTATTTTATTGTATCAATGTAAATAATTATTTTATTGTCTTATATGTTTCTTTGTCCTATTTGGAACTGTTTTCGTGTATATTTCTTTTTTTGTGCACGGTCAATAAATGTTTTTTCTTTCTTTCTTTCTTTCATATTTGGCATCTATCTAGAGGACACAGTACCGAGTCTACTACCCAGTGAAGTACTTGTGGGTACTTTCAATACATGTCAGCTTTAATTTTTAATGTACATGTGAAGAATATACTTGTTCCTGACTTATTCTTCCAACCCGAAATCAACTTTACTTAAGGTAAACAAAGTTAGGCGGGCAATATAAATGCATGAGTTAAATGCTTTTGACTATTTACACGGTCTCTATAGTATAAATATATTTTTCTAATTCCATATTTAACTCAATGTACATAAAATAACTAGCTGTTGCCCGCAGCTTCGCTCGCGTTAATATGTATTATATTTCATTCCCTATTTTATCCCTTTAAGGGTAGAATTCATCAAAATCCTTTCTAAGCGGTCATAGCATCTACCTGCATGCCAAATTTCAGTCCGATTGTTCCAGTGGTTTGGTCTGTGCGTCGATATATCACTATCTCAGTCAGTCACCTTTGAGTTATATATATTTAGATTGTCACTGAAGAGATGAGATTCTGAAATCATCTCTTTCTGACATATCTAAAACACGTTAGTTATCACTGCCTTTGAATCAATTAGTTATAGTCCAAAACCGGAAAAAATAATGAAGACCGATCAATGAAATAAAATACGTTAAAAAGAATTTAAAAAACATAATGTCCTTGGTGACTCTTCCATATTATCATTTGTGCTAAAATTAGTACGCCGTCGAGTCAGTATTACGTATAATAACAACCTTTGAATTGCTAAGGAAAACGGAAATATTGCATTCAATATGTAGGAAGCGGATAGAAGTTGCGATACATATCGACGCGGTTTCCTTTATTGTGGAAAATAAACGAGTTTTAAATAAATCGATGACATGAATTGGAATTTAATGATTTTAATTAATTTGGCTTACTTATAATCTGATTTAATTTCTTAATGATCGGCATTTTCCTGAGATTAGTTCTCATACCAGCTATAGGCCATGGATTTTAGATACAGATTAGATGAGATATAGACACAGAATTTTCCGCATAGCACATTATTGGCAGTTTGGGCCGAAACCCATTACGAGTGCCCCATATAGTGTTATGAAATACGACTATGATGCACGTCTGGGTTTCAGGAAATGAGCACGGTAGCAAATGAAATTACTGGTATTTTTTACATATCTTACGTAATTGATATCTCGTGTAACGGGTGCATTGGACGCACTGTGTTTAACCACGAAACGCAACGGATATTTTGCTATTCAGGGATATCACAACAGTCTGGCATTATCATCATAAGCTCATTATATTATCCCACCGTGGGATATCTCTAGAGATTCTATACTGTAGAGCTAACACATTCATTGTCTTGAAAAAATAATCCCACCAAAAACATTCTGTAAAAAATCTAGCCAAGTCTCGATGGAGCTGCTTGATTATCTCTAAAAAGTAATGAAATCAAGACAAAGACGTGCCAAGTCTAAGGTTCCTTACTGCAATTAATTAATTATTATGGTTGATGTTGTGTGACTTGGCCGTTGAAGAGTACACAAGGATTCAAATCTAGGTGCTTCATGACACCATTGCACCAATCTGTCGCCAGAACCGCTACCCATTGACGGTACAAATTTGCCACTTGGAAAACGGTGATTCAATAGCCCATCGATTGTAGGCTTGATAAAGCCACTAACGTATAAAGAATGTTCAACGGCCAAGTCACACAACATTAACCATAATAATTAATTAATTGCAGTAAGGAACCTTAGACTTGGCACGTCTTTGTCTTGATTTCATTACTTTTTAGAGATAATCAAGCAGCTCCATCGAGACTTGGCTAGATTTTTTACAGAATGTTTTTGGTGGGATTTTACTTCTTTTTGTAGAAACTTGAAAGGAATATTAGACGACCCATTGGGTGTAATGGTTGAAACGTCGGCTACTACACCAAGGGTTCCGGGTTCGATCCCCGGGCAGTACCTACAAATATTTGTGTGCACCAACATGTCTGTTTGAATTGGTCTAGCGCGCTTGACTTGGCGGGGCACTACCGTGCCCCCCGATTTTTGACATCGGATGAAGCGGCCCACCATGTTAAATATATATTGTTTAAAGGCGGTATGTCAATCTCTTATAGTTTGGCTGGGCTCTTTTGTTATCTAAGCAGGGTCACCAGGTACTCCAGATCTTCGATTATCCAAGTTATTATAGTTTTCCCTTTATGTAGCCATTAAACCCTAACTCTGTACCGAATTTCAGCTTTCTGAGTTAATGGGAAGTACTAGTTCTATTTTGATGATCATGAGTGAGTGAGTGAGTGAGTGTCTGTCGAAAATGCGAAACTTTGCTTTCGCTTAACGTCGGAACTAAATGACCTACAGACTTGAAATTTTGGATTTAAAGTAAGTTATTATATCTTACTAGATGACGAAAATTTCAGCGCTCTGGTATTATCCAAAGGTTCTCAAATCGGGGCCTGAAAATGCGGCGAAATGGATCCTGTAAAGGATGGTACGGCAGTGTTTGCTTCGCGCTCGACTTGGCGGGGGCACTGCCGTGCCCCCAGATCTCAGTTAAATATCCAAGTTATTGTGGATCAATAACTTGCATAACTAGGTAATAAATTTGATTTTTAAACCATATCTGGTATAAAAGCGTCCTCGGCAAGTTTGCTAAGTTAAAAAGGGGCCCGGCACGGAAGATTCTTTCCTTAAAGCAGTTCAGGCCATGAGGAGGTTTTAAAAATTCTTTAACATGTTAGTCTCTTAGTATTTACGTGCACAGATTTTATGTTTATTGAGTAGAGTATGCAATGTGAGTGACACTAATCGCAAAAACAATAAATAATTTATATTTTTGTCAAATTGAGTGTTGATGATGACAGCAGATCACCTATGGTTTCAAATCTGTAAAGGAAAATGGGCGGATAAGTGGGAATCACTTAGCTCATTGATCGCCGGGAATTCAGAGACAATAGAAAATCTATTGTGTCTGGCGCCTCAAGACGTCAATGGCGGTCAAAGGGTTAATATTTTAGCGATGTTCCGGGTTGTTTGTACGCACAGGGTATGCACTACTTATTTGCATATAATATGGAGTGCACGACACTATCTCTAAACCTGTATTTTGAGCTGAATAATATTTTCCTTTTATTTTTGTATGTTTATTATAATTTCAATATAATGAAGATTATATTTATCACTAGCTGTTACCTCGCAGTAAAATTTAACATATAAAGCGCGCAGCTCACACGACGCGCGGCAGCTGACGAACATTACTTTATTTTTCAAATTATTAAGGTATTTTCGAATATAATAAGAAACCCAAATTTTTCTTATTACATCAGTTTCCTGTCAAAAAAAAGTCCTGTTCAAATTTGTTCAGCCATTTCAGAGATTATCCGGAACAAACAGACAGATAGACAAAAATTGTAAATTGTTTTGGTGGTAAAGTAGCTGAGACCAGCGGCGTAGGAACAGGAGGGTATTAAGATATTGCAAGTTTCCTGAGTTGCATGGTCTTTAACCGAAAGGTATCGCCATACAATAGATTCCGTTTATCGAAAATTAAAATATATTTTTCAAAAATAAGAAGGCATTATGCATTAGTATAGTGGTAACATTAATAAAGGCATTTATTCTGATTACTGAACTATTTAAGATAAAAACATTGTCTGATAAAGTAAAAAATGGAATAAATATTGAATTACTAATCACTCAATTTTTATCTCCCATGACAAAAATAGTATGTTTGTTGTAAAACTAATTAGCTAATGACTTGGTTTTTATACATCTTAATACAACTTTAGAAATAATAACAGTTTGTTAGCTTATTAAGTTTGTTTTATAATGTACGCCAGTTGTTTTACTAGAAAAAAATTTCAATTAAAGTGCTGTCAATTTGATTTTAAAGATTGATAGATAAATATACTATCGAATCTATTATTCTTGTTGTCAAACTGTTTTGGTTGAAATTAAAAAAAGTTATCAGATTAGCGGAACCATGGTGGGTTATTTACTCCTAAAAACTTGCTCACAAATGACAAATGACCCGAATTTGCAAATTATCTTTATTTAAAATCAGGAGCAGTTGAAAACGTACAACAAATAATTGACTAAGGCAACTCATCCCGTGGGATCAGTTAACTAGGGGATCACATTTATAACTAGCAAACTATGCTTAGCTTTGCTTATTACTAAATTTTCAGACTTTATTTCTATGAATTTATCGCGCATGAATGCAAATTTAAAATAAATTGCTTATTTTTTATGTTTACCAGTATGTTGTAGAGAAGCAGATTTTATTTTAGTCACTCAATGACGCAAATAAATATAATGTACATAATATAAAATTAGGACAGGTTTTGTATACATATTTTTTTTTATATATATTTCTTTTTATTTATATTTTACCTTGGACAAAGAATCAGTCTGGCAATCCAAAGGGGTAACGCTGCCAGTATTTTCGGAACTTTGCCGAAAGGGACTTATTTTAATTATATTTTTTAGTTTTAATTTATTTTTTTATTTTTAAGTGTTTAGGGTGTAATATATTTTAGTTACCGAATAATTTAATGTTGTAAATAAAGATACATATTTTATATAACAACATTTCAATAGATGTACTAATTACTATCATCATTATCATCAACTCATTAAACGTCCCCACCGAGGGGCACGAGCCTACCCGTTTAGGGTGATTAGGCCATAGTCGTCCACGCGGGCCCAGTGCGGATTGGACGACTTCACACACAACCTTCGAATCTCTTCGCAGGCGTGCATGAAGGTTTCCTCACGATGTTTTCCTTCACCGTAAGGGCGTCGGATAACGTACATATATTTTTCGAAAATTCGAAAATACATTGGTACGTGTCGGGATTTGAACCTCAGCCCTCCCGGTAGGAAGGCGACAGTCCACACCACTGAGCCACCGATGCTCTACAAACTACTAATTGACTAATTACTAATTGGAACGAAATGTTAAAAATAACACAACATACTTACAAAACAATTTAAGCCAAACAATCTTAATCTTCAGTGTCCTCACTTAGCGAAAACGCAACACATTCTAACACACACACATTAAATTAGCTAAAAGTTCACGAATAAACCCTTAAAAAACCGATGCCTACGAAGCGGGCCCGGTACAAATATTTTTTCTAACGTTGATCGATCTATTTATCGATTTACGCGGACGAGTGGCGCGCGCTAGTGTCTTTTATCGAATACAAACAGTCGCTCCGAGGAGGTCGTATTTGTATAAATAGCTGGTGGTCGCTTAGCCAAGTATTGTAACACTAGTACGGCGTGGATGTGCATTTATGGCTTCATATTAAAAAATAGGTCTGTCTGTTCTTACGCGTTCAAATGTACTCAATGTCTTTTTTGTTTGAACATATCATTTTAGAAACGAAAGCTTAATTTATGTTAAAACAAAATAATGAAGGAATTTAATGTGAAATTAAGGTCATTTGCTTTGATTTACTATGAGAGTAAGTTAATGTTATCAACAATATTAGTAAATGTATTAAATATTTTATCAAATTAGTTTTCTTTTAGAATGAATGAATATCGAAATTGTTAATTTATTCACGCAGACAAAGTCACGCGCAAAAGTTAGCTAAGATAAAGACATTAAGTATTACAAATATTGATAAGCAATTAGCGCTTTGTTGTTACACAGATAAGGCTAATTAATTTGTTTACCTTTCTTTTCATGCCTATGGAATAATTTTATTACTTTCACCCTCATTATATATTGCCTATTTTTCGTATTGCACAATAACATACGAATCGTATCATGTTAAATAAAATTATTTGTTTACATAGAGTAACAAGTAATTGAGATTGTTTTTTTAACAAGAACTGTACGATCAGTACGCTCGCCTGGTAGTTAGTAATGTACCTAACCATGATAAATGCAGTTTTATGAAAAAAACATGTTGTCATTACTTTCCGTCAACATTGACCTGCGTCCGTTACCCAGAACGACAGTATATGTTATACCTGGTAATTTTACTAGCTATCATTCCGAAACACAGAAGTGCAAATCCTAATTCACGGGACGATAAGTACTATCTGGCACTGCGCTGGTACCTACCTAGACGACTCAGTGTCGATTCTACCAACTAGTAAATAATAATAAAAAAATGATTTTAACAAAGAAAAGCAAGGATAAAAATCAGTCAAACTCTTTAACTATGATTTATCATTTTAATTTAGGGAAATAATCAATACATATTTTCTTATACAGGTGACGGAAACAGTTTTTGGATTTTGACATCATATTATATATATTTAATTAAATCTTTGCATATGAAATGGATTACATTGAAATATTCAGATAATAATACTTCTGTTTATACTAATTTATTAACAAAACAGTATTTAAGTTAGCAGCGTTTCAAAATTATTTTAATTAAAATATCTATAACTA
Source organism: Leucinodes orbonalis (assembly GCA_019425675.1). NCBI lineage: Eukaryota > Metazoa > Arthropoda > Insecta > Lepidoptera > Crambidae > Leucinodes > Leucinodes orbonalis. Next base: position 15,669 of record PQWD01000176.1, read on the forward strand.
GCTTTTGCCCGCGGCTTCGCTCGTATTAAATTCGGGATAACACGGTACTTGCATTTATCACTATACATACGATTTCCCCTCCCTCCAACTTTGAAGGTTTCGGGGTCAATTTCAGATTTTTTTTAGCAAAAAATATGTTATAGTGAGCTAACCTTAAAAGATAGACATATGCTGTCGCGGACTTTTTTGTAGACCATTAAAAGCAGAACAATACTCTCATACATGACTTTTGTGTAACTTTAACCGTTTACGCAGCGTACGCAGCGGAAGCTCCAAGTATGAAAAAATACCCCCGATTTTGAAACATTCTTCATTGCTGCTCCACTTCTATTACTCGTAGCGTGATGATATATAGCCTATAGCCTTCCTCGATAAATAAGCTATCTAACACTGAAATAATTTTTCAAATCGAACCAGTAGTTCCTGAGATTAGCGCGTTCAAACAAACAAACTCTTCAGCTTTTTATATTAGTATAGATAAAGGCATCGGCGATCTTTCCAAAAAAACAAAAAGTTTTTCAGTAATAAATAAATATAATTTATCTGAGCATCGTACATATTACTAACACTAAAATAATCGTTCATTTCAGTATTATGAAAGCAATACCAAAGATAATGAACTTAAAAAGCAATTTCGATTCGGTCGCAGAGGCCCGCCTCTGTCATTAGGGCTAGCCACGACACTGTAGATACAACCACAAGAAGGTGCGAGTTGTGACTGTTTACATTGTGATAGTTGCGATAAGTGTAATTTTATCTTGGCTGATCTGTGTTTGTTTTGGCAAGATAAATACGTTGATGCACACTGTATTTAGTCTTATGAATGGAAATATTCCTTTGTTCATAATACGAGTAAGTTTTGTTTGTAGTTTGACGACCCATGAAGTGGTTGGAATGTCGGCTATTACACCAAATATTCCGGGTTAGAATCCCGGGTAGTGCAAAAATTTGCGAGCTTATCAGCTCATTATAAGTCCCACTGAGGGGCACCAGCCTATCTTTAAAGGATGTAAAGGCCTTAGTCGTTCACGCGGGCCTAGTGCGGATTGACTTCACGCACCTTTAAATCTCTTCTTTTTTTATGTTATAAGTACCTATACAGGACGGTCTGGACGCTCACCTGATGGTAAGTGATACGCCAGATCATGACAGAGCGGCATTAAAGGAGACCAACAACTGATAGACAGTTATCATTCTCCATCAATGCCGCTCTGCGCCCGTCACCCGAGACAACAGATGTTAGGTCTCTTATACCCGGTAATTTCACTAGCTACAGTGCCCTCATCCCGAAACACAAAAGTGCATATCACTCCTGTTTCACGGGATGATATCTGGCACTGCGGTGGTACGTACCTAAACGACTCAGTATCGAGTCTACCACCTAGTATTATATATAAATATCTTCGCAGGTATGCGCAGGTTTCCGCTGTATGTATTCCGCTTACGATGTATTCCTTCACTGTAAGAGCGTTGGATTAACTTGTTTATATTTTTTTAAAAATCATTGCTATTGTTTTACCGGGGAAGAAAGTTCCTCTACCATTAAGGTATCTGTTTATTTATCTATCACTAATATATTGTCCCTCTTATAATTAAAATTCCTAATTTCAAGCGAAATAATAAAACTTAACAACTTACGGTATTTTGTCTGACTTTCCTAGTGGATTAAGTTTCAACTTCCCTAAGGTTTGTATTACACTATTGAGGTAAAGGGAAAGGGAATGTCACTGGGAGGTCAGTGACTCCGAAACGTAGGTTACATGACGTAGGTCATTGGTGTTTATTTTTGTTCAGCGTATGCGAGTTCTATTGTATTGATTGCTTGCGCTAGCCGTTTTGGTATAAAAATAAACTTAATATTACGTAAGTGTTTTTATATTCAAAACAGCTTTTTGATGGTGTCACGTCAACAATTCATACTATTTTAATGAATTAAAAATATCTTTTCACTGGATTTGAACATATAACATGGAAATTCGGGATAATATTTAAAAATTCCACTGACGTTGGTCATAAAAAGTAAGTTTTCCAAAAAAATAACTATCTATGATTCACTAGTACCTACAACTATCATGAGCTCATTGAACGTCCCCGTCCAGAGGCACAAGCCTAACCGTGTAGGGTGTATAGGCCTTAGTCGTCCACTTGGCCGACTGCACACACAACCTTTGAATCTCTTCGCAGGCTTGCACAAGTTTCCTCACGATGTTTTCTTTAACCGTAAGAGCGTCGGATAAACGTACATATAATTTCGAAAATTCGTAAAGACATTGATACGTGGCGGGATTTGAACCTGCATCCTCCCGATCGAAAGACAATAGTCCACACTATTAAGCCACCGACGCTCATATTGAACAATTATCTCATAATATTACGTTACATACATCCAGCATCCTTGTACGTTTCTTGTAAATGATGGGTTTCTCACTTGATGTGTATTAATTGAAGTCACGATTCTTCATTGAAATGTGTTCGTTTGGTTAAAACCCACAAAATTACTGAGAATCATTTTTTCTATGCGAATGATTAGTTTCAAAAATGAAACTTTTTTTACTTCAAAATTTATCAATAGTTAGTTAGTTGCTAACTTTTTGTGAAACGGTGTTTTGTGAAGTGGTGGTCTTTAAAAGTAAGTGAACAGTTGACTCCTCAGATGAACAATAAACTAGTCTGCCCATTTCGTCAGTTGGGCAGAATTTTTATCACATGTCATAGTGACGTAGCATACTCTTGTTTTTGATTTTGTCCCTTTAAATGACGCCTTAAAGAAAAACTTAATGAATAATTTTATAGAAATATATTATGCGCTGACATTAAGAGAGTGGCCATCTAGCCATAAGTTAAGCGTGAAACCTGAAGTATGGGCCAAACAACGGATAAACACACTTATATTTATTAATACTTTTTTTTGTAAAATTACAATACATAGAAAACACCCAGACCACTACAAACAGACATGTTCATGCACACAAATGTTTGTACTGCCCGGGGATCGAACCCGAAACCCGTGATACTTCAAATGGGTCGTCATGTGTTCATGTAGTAAATATATCAACAGGTTGATATTTCTTCGTGATTGTGCTAGATTAGTTGATTGTTTATCTAAGGTTGACTCGCAGTTCAAACATTAAAGTGCATAAACATGTCTGTCTGTATCTGGATGCTACCTATGTATAATATGTATGTATTTACATAAAAAATATATAAGAATTTTTATTATCAGTTGTTAAGCACCTGGAATACAAGCTTCACGCATAACTTGGGGCTACATAGCGTTGTGTGAATACAAACCGACTTCCGAAGCTCCGCTCCGGCCGGCGGGGACCATATGCATCGTCGCGGCTTCCCGTAGATTCGCTCAGTAACGGGCATGTGCCGGAGCGCTTCTCTCCCCAAACATATACTAGACACCTAGTCCTCCCCGCAACACCTAAAGCCGAGGTTTGAGACCCACTCTAGAACGCCTTAGGCTCGTCTTGTAAAATTTTAAGGCTGAGAGCCATCTGCGCTCGCCAATTGCCTGGTGAAACCGTAAAGACCCTCGGCCAACAGTAGTCAGTTTGAAAAATATGTCAAGGGTATTTCTATATTTCGGGCTTAAGACATGTCTTACAGATAAGCCGCATTAAGATTATTAACAATAAGATATTATATATTAGAGAAGAGAAGGAGTAAAAAACATAATAAGAGAAAGCTACATATATTGCTTCATTGGAACTTAAGCCGAGTTTATAAAGTTGTTTACAACTTCTAGCCAAGCTTAATCTCGCCACGTCTTATTAGCTAAGTTGTAATGCATGCAATAAGAACAAGGCACAATAGAGTAGGAAAAAATACTTATTAAAAAAACTATGTACATAAAACAGTAGCGTGTCAACTTAAGTAATAGGTTGTTTTTTTTCAATGTATACGTATGTGTTTATCTAAAACAATAAAAAGTTAACACTACATTATATTTTGTTTTTCTGAGAGCACACTTTGCCGTCGGTCCCGGCTTTTTTATGTTACAAAGTGTACAGGTGTCGCAAGCGGTTGAGTGACTTCCAAGTTGACCATGCAGCGTTTCCATCGGGCAGGTCTATCCTGGTTGTTGTGTAGTTGTTTAACAATATCCAGTTAAAATACTTTTCGTACAAAATTCTAAACACAGCTTAACTTTACTTTTCTTGTAAGCTAATAAATAGGTTCGATTTTTTCATATTGACATAATACCGTGTTGCATATTTCCCTTAGAGATATAGCATTCGTATACTCGCCATGATTCTAACACAAGTAATTTTAGTTTATATCAGTGGTTCCCAAACATTTTTTTATTTACTGCCCACTTTGAGAATAAATATTTTTTTAGCACCCCCATTTTTTCACCTATTTAAAAACCACTAAAATTTCAAATTGAATTAATTAATTATTGAATTAATCATTTTCTTTCTGGGTCTCTTACCGCCCCCCTTGAGACCTGCAGCGCCCACAAGGGGCGTTATCGCCCACTTTGGGAAAGACTGGTTTATATTATCAGTCTTTAATGTCATTATTCTATATCTATCCTATTCTTCCCCTACCAAAAAAAAGTAATAAAACGTACACTTTGAATATCTAGTATTTTATCACGTAAATATAACTTAAATTTTAGTATCTACATAAGGAAGTAGACATTAACAGTGACAATGTAGTAATGTGATAATAAAATAATGCCATACAGAAACTGGCAAATTGTTTTTTTTTTCAACACACTTTAAAGTGGTCAAAAATATAAACATATCTTTTTGTCGCTAAACAAAAATGCCACTTATTTAACAGTCAGATTTTATTGCAACAAATGCATACGTGTGGTAAATAATAAATTCACAGAAATGGCTTTGTAAGTGCTCTCAGTAACAGCTGTTTTATGAATAAATCTTGCAAATCAAAATGCATTAGACGTAATGTTTTTTCCTTGTAAATATTTTTTGTTTGGGTTGTGGACGTTATTAAGGAAGCTGTACATTTATTAAGCAGCTCTGTTAGTAATTTAATATATAAAATAAAATACATTATTAATGGAAAATTCATCAAATTCGAAAAAGATTTTTAAAATGCAACAAATTTGGCTTGTATGTATTTCCAAGATAAAAATATGTCAACTGAGAAAAGGAACGTGTCATACATTAGGAACAAAAAAAATGAATTAAGATAAGTTACAAAATCTCTAGAATCATTGGCCATTGAAAATATTAAATTCCCACTGAGTTTTTACCGTAATTTTCTTAGAGGAATCAAGTACCCGAACCGGTGGTAGAATTACATTTTTTTTTTTGTATATAAACTGAAATGTATTCTATTATTACTAGATTGAATAAACATATTTTGAGGTTGATTTTAAAGTTCATTAGACGAGCATTTAAAAGTAAAACATTCAGAAAAGTAATTTTAAGTTCTTAAAAAAATACAATATTCGATGCAAACAATATTCATTAAATTGCGTCAAACACAAAAACCCATTGATGACATACTTATATAGTAAAAGACGCGTAATATATCGATCATGGATTAGTTTCTATGGTTTATTGTTTTCGCTAACCTAGCCATAACTTCCAAAGCTACGCCAGCAGCTACGGCAGCTGAAAACGCCTTTCATTTAAAAATTCAAGATATTAACCTTACCATGTCTATATACTAACTAGCTCTGTTTACTAAACAGAATTTGAATATGATAGCGAAGAAACAAACAGGACATGGCCGAATCATGTATCGTAAAGCTCAGTCTACAATGTATACGAAAAACGTAGTAATTAGGTAATACTCGTATGTGCTAAGACATACAGAGTTTACTCAGAAAGTTTAAAGTAAAGGCATACTTTTCTTTAACTTATTATTATTTTTATTGTTCTTATTATTATTTTAAAAACTGTACAGGTGGTTGCTTAACAAAAATTAAAATGATTTAAACGAATTTAAAAAATATAAAATTGACTGTCTGTCGTTCAAATTGATGAAATAAATTTTAATATATTGTATTGTATAATTTTGTGATTTTAATTATTTTAAATATTGCTATTAATATCCTCAAATATTCACCTCAACGAGGTAAACAGAAAACACTCAGATCAATACAAACAGAATGTACATGCACACAAATTTTCGTAATGTCCGGGGATCGAACCCGGATCATTTGGTGTAAGTGCCAATGTCTCAAATAATAATTATTTTGATGTTTACATTTCGATGTACCCAGTTAAAGCATGTTGCCGCCCAATCTTATATAGCCTTTGAATAGACCTTAAAAGAATTCCCTTTCCAAAGACAAAAACATATATTACTAACTTCTCAAAGACTTCAAACTTCATGTAATGTATAAAACAATAGATTTTTTATTGTATCTTGATAATAAGTCATTGACAGATTAATCATATCCACTAGATACTTCTAAATGCGTTCAATACTTATGGTAATTAGGCTCATAATCCAAGCTTAAAGATCTCAACTTGACTTGTGATTGTCTGCTACAAAGTAATTTAATCCTTTATCATTTAATTTATGTAAATATTCAAATGTAGTATTATGAAAGTGGCATACGGTGTTGCATCATGGAAAATCAACTATTAATCACAAAGGACTATGTATATTTGACAGATAACATAACTGGGCTATTGATTGTTAGTCTTAATTAATATAGTTTCCTACTGCATACATTGTGCAATACCTACACGTGTTCTAACATGTAATTTTATATTACAAGTGTACAGGACGGTCAAGACGCTCACCTGATGGTAAGGGATATGCCTGACTATGACAGAGCGGCTTTGATAGAAACCAACAACTGATAGTCAATCATTATTCTCCATCAACGCCGCACTACACCCGACACCCGAGACAACAGATGTAAGTTATGCATTTTAATGATTTTTACATAGCTATCTACTTCACCAAAAAGTTTTATTTTGTGTTGCAAAAATAATATTTTTTATGCCATAAGTGAACGGGACGGTCAGTGCACGCACCTGGTGAGTGATATGCCTGACCATGACGAAAACAGTGTTGAAGGAAATCAATAACAGTAGGTATTCATTATTTTTCCGTAAACACTGCACATCACCCGAGACAACAGATGTTAGGTCTCTTATACCCGGTAATTTTACTAAAGGGTCAAAAGGCCTCGCTAAGGCATATTACCCCTCGTACATACGTATACGAAATGTTATGGGAGGACACGTCTATATTCCCAAAGGCGTGGTAAGATATATTATTATTATATTCTGATACAGTTTTCGCTTTCGTTTCACATTTTTCTGGACCAGTGACTAGCACTGATAGCTATATGCCATGAAAAATGGCCGTTACAGAGTTTTTTTTCACACAGCGCCATCGAGACCGAAACTAAGCATAATATAAACAACCGATAATAAAAATACTTATACATATATTATTTTACAAAAATATATTAAACGTAGTAACGCCCAGACTAATACAAACAAACATTTTTATGCACACAACTGTCTGACCTGCTTGGGATCGAACCCGGAACCCATGGTGTAGTAGCCGTCTTCTCAACCATTACACCAAATGGGTCGTGAAATATTATAATAGCCCTTGACATTCACACAGCGCGATCTAGCCCAAAACTTGACTGTTTGTATTGGTACAGATGTTTTCTATATATAATATGTATGTATTTACAAAAAAAAAGTATATAAGTATGTTTATCCGTTGTTTACTACCCATAATACAGGCTTCACGCTTAACTTGGGGCTAGATGGTGAATATCAGTTTTTTATTTTTATTTATATTGAAGTAAGAAATCAAATACTAACCACCATAGCCTACAGAACCATATAGTTTTAAGTGGCAGTGAAAAGTGCACATAGCTATGTGTTATGCTGCACTATTTAATGTTGGCGAATGGCCAAAGCTTTGTTCGGTCTTCGGCAGCTCGTTTATATTGGCTTAAACTCTCAAAATTATAGTCTGGAATCCTTTGTTACTATTTTTCCTCGCTAGTGATTTTAATTTTGACATTATTTATGCTTAAATATGAGCGTCAGTGACTCATTAGTGCGGGCTGTTACCTTCAGATCTGGAGGTTGCAGAATTAACCCCGCCACATACTTGTCTTTCCATTTTTCAAAATTAAATGTACGTTTATTCTACGCTCTTACGTGATAGAAAACATTGTGAGGAACCTGCGCACGCCTGCGAAGAGATTCAAAGGTTATGCGTGAAGTCTGCCAATCCGTACTGGGCTCGCGTGGACTACTACAGCCTTTTTTTTTTTTTTTGTACTGACTACTGCTGTTGGCCGCAGATGGCCTTTACAGCTTCACCGGGCAAGTGGCGAGCGCAGATGGCTCTCAGCCTTAATATTAACACAACGAGCCTAAGGGCGTCCCCGAACGGGACTCGAACCTCGGCTTAGGGCGTTGCGGGGAGGGCTTGGTAGCCTAACATATGTTTGGGGAGAAAAGCGCCCGGCACATGCGGTTACGCGAATAGGACTGTGCGAACCTACAGGGATACGCGACGATGGCCGTGGTAGGATCGTCCTACTACAGCCCATACACCCTGTACGGGTAGGCTCGTGCCCCTCGGTGGGGACGTTTAATGGGCTGATAAATTAATGATGATTTCTATATATTTTTTTATGCAATCGAAAAAAGGGTTTGTTATTGTTATTATCGCCTATATAAACGAACTCTAATTAAATTAAAAAAACTAACTTATTTCAATTTAATAATTTTTTTCAATTGTTAAAAGTTATGTAATTTATTAAAAGGCATAAATTAGTGCATGTCGTGGCAGCCTTTAAGTATAACAGCGATTTTTTATATAACTATAATTGTAAATGATATCATCGTTTGTTATGTTGGTTGTCCTTAAATAAATAAATAAACTCCCATAATAATATAATGTAGCGACATAGGCAACTTAACTCAATATTGCATCACTTCCACTAATTAAATCATCTCACTCAATATAATCGATTATTGCACTAATCGATTTTTTATTTATTCGTTTCTTTATCTTTAATCCTTGTTTCTCGAGTTATTTGATTTGAAAGCTAATTTTAATCTAAAATTAGAATCGAATATACGTAATTAGGATTATTAGCGTCATCTCAATTATATTACTTTATGTTTTGCCGAGATAACATCGCTGCTTGACGGAAGTACTAGTGGTAGCTCGGTACTGAGTCGTCTATGTAGGTACCACCTCAGTGCAAGATATCATCCTAGAAAATAGAAGTGTTTCGAACTATCTTCGGATGAGGGCACTGTCGCTTATAAAATTACCGGTATAAGAGATTTAACATCTAAACAAGCAATCGAGAGACGCAGGTTCAATCCTCCAGTATCAATGTTTTTCTTTGTATCTATTCAACCTATCGCAGTCCTTCGCAGTTAATAGGTCTCCCCCGTTTTGCGCCAGATAACCCGGTCCTCCGCTATTCTCATCTAGCCTCGACCTTTCACAAGTCGTCGGTCCATCGAACCGAAGGGCGTCCTAATGTGTTTTCGAGTTTTCGAAATTATATGTACGTTATCCGATGCTCTAACGGTGAAGGAAACATCGTGAGAAAACCTACGCACGCCTGCGAAGATTCAAAGTTGTGCTTAAATGCGGTTAATCCGCACTGGGCCCGCGCACGACTAAGGCCTATACACCCTTTACAGGTAGGCTCGTGCCCCTCGGTGGGGACATTTAATGAGCTGATTATGAATGATTTAAATAAGCATAATATAAAAAAATATACTCAACATGGCATAAACAGTTGAAGTGCAGTGGGCTGGTCACGTAGTCGCAGAACCGATGGCCGTTGGAGCAGACGAGTTCTGGAGTGGAGACCGCGTCTTGGCAAGCGTAGCGTAGGACGCCCTCCGGCCCGATGGACCGACGACTTGCGAAAGGTCGCTGGTGGAAGCTGGATGAGAAAGGCGGAGGACCGGATGTCTGGCGCAAAATGGGGAGACCTATGTCCAGCAGTGGACTGGCAATAGGTTGAAGAGAATGGCATAAACAAAAAACTATTTTAAGTTGTTCGGGCTTTAGAAAAGTGGGAAATTGATGGGCATATCAAACAATTCATTATAAAATCATCATCTTTGTTTGCTTCGAAATAAAAATAAAAGGCAATGAATAAACAAAAATACTTATTTATTACACTCAATAACCTAATAAATGCAAGTCAGTCTTATTTAAATATGATTCATCAGGTTAGCTACTAGTCACATTGCTTCACAGCTTTGATTTCAACGACTTATATACAAACAGAAACCAGAAAAGTCCAGAAGCAAGTAAACAGTGTAGCGGATGGCTCATAAGACCCAAATGGGGGTTAAGTAGTTTCATAACAAAATCATGCGATGCATCTTACTGTTTCGTAGATCGGTGCTTTAGGGTGACGCGTCTAATATCATACCGAAGACTGTCAGAGATCCCAGGATGTAAAGGCGAGGCAATCACCAGCGAGTGAGGCATTGTCTGTAAGAAAGAATAGCGGATTATTCAAAAAAGTAAAATCATCATTAGCCTAAAACGCCCACTGCAGGGTGTAGGCCTCAGCTTTATACGTATTGTATTCCTAACTCTGTGGTGAAGGCTCGCCACACAGTGTAGATTGGAGAATTAAGACCGTCACGCACCGAGATATTGGCGCCAAATGGGCTAGTAAATTTACCAAGTATAAAATAATAAAAAATAAAACATTCACTGACATTCACACAGCGCCATCAAGCCCCTAGTTAAGCGTGAAGCCTGTATTATGGGTACTAAACAACGGATAAATATAATTACAAACATTTTTTTTGTAATACAACATACATATTATACATAGAAAACACCCAGACCATTACAAACAGACATGTTCATGCACAAATGTTTGTACTGCCCGGGATCGAACCTGGAACCCTTGGTGTTGCAGTCGACCTCTCAAACGCGACACAATGGGTCGTCAATAGAGTATAAGAGGCTTTGGTCTCAATGCCGTTCTGCCATGGTCCAGCGTAGCACTTACCATAAGGTGAGCGTCCTTTTAGACGCATGATAACATAAAACTTGTCTAGCAGAAGACTGCAATATTCGAAAAGCAGAGATAAATCACGAGGCCATGTGAGAAATGCGTCGTGGCTCAATGGTGCCTCCTACCGCTGAGTTTCAATCCCGCCGCGTACTAATGTACTTTCGAATTTTCGAAATTATATGTACGTTATCCGACGCTCTTACGGTGAAGGAAAAACATCGTGAGGAAACCTGCGCACGTCTGCGAAGAATTTCATAGGTTGTGCGTGAAGTGGTCCAATCCGCACTGGGCCCGCGTGGACGACTAAGGCCTCTAGATCCTATACCGAGAATCCGAACCCACGAAAATAATGCAGCGTTTCTAAACTGAATTTCAGTTTAAAGATCACGAAGTCAGTCAAAGCAGTACAGACAAGTCACATGCAACATAGAATTAGAAGTCAATAAACTTATGTTACAGTTATCATATGCTAATTGGACTAAAGTCGATCTCCAACCGCACACTAACCAAGTCAGTTTGCTTAGCAAGCATAGTTGAGCCAGTTTTTAAAACATGTGCGCCCACGGCAAACTATGCAAGCAAAGCTTCATAAAATAATGCAGATTCGTCCAACTAACTTAGTTATCTGATCTGTTACTACGTTAGCTTAACTATGCAACCCTCACTCCCTCTTGTCATTCCCTCTGGCGCCTGTTGCGCAATTATAAATCTTTTTTTCCTATAATAATAATTAACGAAAAAGGCCTCTGTGCTGTTGGCTTCGGCCCCACATGCTTCCAAAGGACCGGGCCACTATTTGGCCCGTGAATCTAGGGATTTCGAAAACATAATAATATAATCGATATTCTATCACGAACTTGCCGCCACTAGTTAGCTTATTTATCAGTGGACGTATTTATTTTCCAGTTTAACTTAGCTTTGTTAACTCATCTTAATATACTTAGTTACGCTAGCGGTGGACGGCCGGCTTTTGAGAGTTCGCTTTTTATACCACGTGACGTCTCGGGTCACGGGCAGATTTAACTTAGGTCTCTTTTAATAGAAACTTATTTTTATAAAAACGCGTTTTGAATCGTAAAGTTGTTTTGTACAATCCTCAGATTACGGAAAACCGTTTTATATTTGGTACCTTTTACTCGCCACAAAGATACACGAGCCGCTGAAATCGACTTTGTGAGGTCTCAAGGGCCGATAAATATAGGCATCTTTGATATATTTAACACGCTTCGAAGAGCGATGTATTACTTCGAAAAGTTATAAAATAAGCATCAGTTTTCTGGAACTTATTTGATTTTTGAAATATTTTATATTCAGCAAAATCACCCTATACGGGTAGGCTCGTGCCCCTCGGTGGGGACGTTTAATGAGCTAATGATGATAAAACACTAAGGCCCGTATTTTAGAATGACTTAAGGGTTGATGTTCACTTAAGTAGAATGTGAAAGGATATCGTTCTATTCGATAAATAGCACCATCCCTTTCGAATTCAATTTAAGTACAGAGCCTTAGTTTGTTTTCTCTGAAACTTTTGTTTGACTTACCATATGAGCTAAGAATAGCTGGTAGAATCCGAAAAGCACGAGGCTGTAGTGCGTAAGGAGGTAAGCGGTGCACCATCTTGGAAGAATGACGTCATACTTGACTCTCGTATATATTTCAGGCTGAAAACACAAAGAGCTTTTTAATACTTGAATGATAACTTTTCTATATATATATTTGTGTACCTTTTTTGATATTTGGACTTTCTGCTTTTCTCCAAAATAACATAGTTCAAAATAAATAATAATAATAAGTTAAAAGGTCGGAGTAATAAATTTAATTTCAAAAATATCTAAGTAAAAAAAATAGCCCACTCACCACCACAAATCCAATATTTGATAAGTTTACATGGTAATGTATTATGTATAATGTTAGTATTTAGAATTAATCAAAATTGGATACCTAGAAATAAATAAATCTTGACAGGAAAATTTAACTAAGGATACTGCAGTTGAAGTGGCAGTAGGCACATAGTGCGTAGAATCGATGGCCGATGGGGTGGAAAGGTTCTCGTGGCGTCCGCATAACGGAAAAACGAAACGTAGGCCGAACTCTAACTAGATGGACTGATGACCTGGTTAAGGTGGCGGGTAGCAGATGTATGTCAACTGCAAGGGATCGGTCCGCGTGGAAATCATTTGGGGAGCCTTCGTTCAGCAGTGTACGTTTTAGGTTGTTAATGATGATGACAGCAAAAAACACAAGACACTTAATACATATCAATAAATATATTTACATTTTCAGCCATGTCCTTGAAGCGCACAGCATTCTCTGGCTTCCAGCTCGGCCTGTCGAAGACTGCACGCAGTTTGTGACACTTGTCGTAACTTGTGAATCTCTCCACAACGTATTTTGTGTAGAATGTCTGTAACGCATAATGAGTATTTAATAGTTATTACAACAAAAAGTAAGAGCGTCGGTGGCTCAGTGGTGTGGACTGTCGCCTTCCTACCGGGAGGGCTGAGGTTCAAATCCCGACACGTACCAATGTATTTTCGAATTTTCGAAAAATATATGTGCGTTATCCGACGCTCTTACGGTGAAGGAAAACATCGTGAGGAAACCTTCATGCACGCCTGCGAAGAGATTCGAAGGTTGTGTGTGAAGTCGTCCCATCCGCACTGGGCCGCGTGGACGACTAAGGCCTAATCACCCTATACGGGTAGGCTCGTGCCCGGTGGGGTTTAATGAGCTGATGATGATGACAACAAAAAGTATGTCTTATTGAAAAGCTTATAGTTTTTTTGTTCGATTTTTTATGTCATTATTTAAATGGTACGATCAGTTCGTTCACTTAGTGGTAAGAGATACGAATGACCATGACAGATGCTGAGTGAGTCCAATTACTTTGGACAACGTAGTACAGAGGTGTGAGCTTGTTTACATATTTTATTTATATTTTCTATTTTATTTTAATACATTTGGTTCTGTTTTGGTCTATTTGTGTTGCAATGTCTTAAAAAAATGAAAAATATTTCTTTCATTCTTTCTTTCTAGATGCATTGTTGAGGGATTCCGTCGACAGTACCCAGCTGTTGTAACTCGATACGACATAATAGGTTAAGTCTCACATACCCGATAATTTTACTAGCTACAGTGCCAAAACACACAAGTGCAAAACACTCCTGTTCCACGAGACGATATCTAAGCACTGCGGTGGTACCTACCTAGACGACTCACCTATTAAGTGTTAGTTGCTTCACTTACGCAATCCTCGTCTAAACATGATACAGCCCTGGCTTACACTATGAAAAAAAGTTATATATTACCTGAAGATGTAATGGATTGAACGAAGGCTGCTGGTAAATGAGTCCGTACACAATGTGATCTCCCTTCTTCTCTGGTCTGAATGTGCCGAAGAGTTTGTCCCAGATGATCAACACCCCGCCATAGTTGACATCAATGCAGTACGTATTGCTGCCTGTTAAATAGAAAGATTTTAATCTATATGTATACCTACCTACTTCTTAAAAAATCAACATTTCAACATGGGAGCATTATTAAATAAATAAATATATATCCGCTACATTCACACAGCGCCATCAAGCCCAAGTAAGCGTGAAGCCTGTATTATGGGTTTAGTACCCAACGGATAAACATACTTATGAACATTTTTTTGTAAATACATACATATTATACATAGAAACACCAGACCATTACAAACAGACATGTTCATGCATCCAAATGTTTGTACTGCCCGGGGATCGAACCCGGAACTCTTGGTGTTACAGTCGACCTTTCAACCGCAACACCAAATGGGTCGTCAAAAATAATCTATACATATTAATTAAATTGGAGTGTCTGTTTGTACATATATCAAAGTAACAATTCTTGAAACTTTTGTCTGTCTAATTGTTCAAGGTTATCACTGAAATGGCTGGATGGATTTACATGTTTTTTTGACAGGTAGCTGATATAATAAGTAAAAATATTGGCTACTTTTATTCTTAATAATACTTTTTGTTTAAGAAAAACAAAGCAATGTTATAATCAGTCGCACTTTTAGTTTATGTTTACCGCGGGCAATACCGCGGGAACAGCTAGTAAATAAATCAATGTTTTACGTAAATAAGTTTTTATACCGATTGATATTGGCTGTTATCTGATACTATCAAATATCTCTAATTGAATTGGCTGGTTCGCCCGAGAAACCTATTTAATAATTTATTCAATTCACAAGTCAGCGAAAATACAAAAAAAGCTTTTGATTATTTTCATAAAAGCAATATTTTCATAAGTAGAAAGAATTGAAACGATTTCTTTTGATAAATAATGACTTCACATTTCGTTGTACCTACAGATTTCCAAGTCAGACGTCATAAAATCAATTTACGCAGCCCCCTCACCAATCACAGTGCTAAGCTTTCATAATTCCACGGCGAATTCGACGAAAAATTGTTGACAAGTTAAATAATTATTTAATAAAGGATACTAATTACTTTCGAAGAAGGCTAAATATGTCACAGCTCTGGTTAAATTAGCCATCTAATTGGACGCCTAGGCTATTCGTTAAACGCTGGCATTCAATTAAATGGCTGAAGAACAACTAGCCATGTCGTTGACAGCAACGTTTAACCAGATGGCTGAATGTTATTTAGTTATACTATTTTTTGGCATGTTTAATAATTATTTTGAATAATATCAATAAGATATTATTAATATATTATATAATAAGATAAGGCATAACTACTCCAGTCGAAGGCTATGGAGCTAAAAGAAATAATAAATATCTACTGACATTCACACAGCGCCATCTAGCCCCAAATTAAGCGTGGAGCCTGTATTATGGGTACTAAACGGATAAACAATTAAACATACGTATTTACATTTTTTTTGTAAAAACATACATATCATACATAGAAAACACTCAAACCTTTACAAACAGACATATTCATGCATCAAAATGTTTGTACTGCCCGGGGATTGAACCCGGAACCCTTGGAGTGGCCGACGTCTCGACCATTGCACCACATGGGTCGTCAAAATAAAAAATGAAAATTTACATAATGATTCTTACCATGATGTATTCTGTGATGACTGGGTGTATTTAATATGTATTCTAACGGTCCAAGAGTCTTGACAGCTTCTGTGTGAATCCAGAACATATACAGGTAGCTGAACTGATGGTGCATCACGAACTGCGCCGGTGGAATAGCCAAAGCCAAGGGTACGTAGCACAACTGAAAACAAAAAGAAACAGGTTTCATAAAGTTAGTCTGGTAAATTTGCCTTGTGTTCTTCAAATACGAAAAGAATACAAGTATCAACCATTCGTTGCCAGTAGCAATTGTTGTTGTAATCATAAAATCTTTAACAGACCGCCAGAGACTCTTTAAAACATCGTGAACAATATATTTTTCACTGTGTCTAAATTTCTGACGAGCAATGTCTTAAATCAAAACAACGAAGCAACCACTTTTAGATTGTTAACAGTTTGAAGTTGTGATTCTAATAAGCTGATGAGGGCAGTTCCTAAGGCAATTCACAGTCAGCATTTACCCAAATTTTCAGGTTGCAACATAGTTTCGTGATCAATTATAAAAGACAAGGACATTTATAGTTCATCATCATCTCATTAAACGTCCCCACCGAGGGGCACGAGCCTACCCGTATAGGGTGTTTAGGCCTTAGTCGTCCACGCGGGCCCAGTGCGGGTTGGACGACTTCACACACAACCTTCGAATCTCTTCGCAGGCGTGTATGAAGGTTCCTCACGACTTTTTTCTTCATCGTAAGAGCGTCGGATAACGTACATATATTTTCGAAAATTCGAAAACACATTGGTACGCGTCGGGATTTGAACCTCAGCCCTCCCGGTAGGAAGGCGACAGTCCACACCATTGAGCCACCGACGCTACATTTATAGTTATTATTTTTTTATTATTTCAACAAGCCAACGATGCTCCAAATAAGAAGTAAAAGTAGTAAGTCCAAATACGGTGAAGGAAAACATCGTGAGGAAACCTTCATGCACGCCTGCGAAGAGATTCGAAGGTTGTGTGTGAAGTCGTCCAATCCGCACTGGGCCCGCGTGGACGACTAAGGCCTAATCACCCTATACGGGTAGGCTCGTGCCCCTCAGTGGGGACGTTTAATAAGCTGATGATGATGAATTGATCTATTATGCGTCGCCAAATCAGTGTCAAGTCATCTTAATAAAAGAAGACTCATGGTGCTCTGAATGACAGTAAAATAATTCCTACCGCAAAACTTTTCCAAGAAACTGCGCTTTGGTGCGCGATGCAAAGCCCGTTAAGCTTTATTGTAAGCTCCAGAAAAGTTTCCTAAGTATTATTCTGAAGCTTGTAAATTACAACATTGTTTGCGAACAAGTATTTCATTTACTCTGCAAATTAATTGTATTGTTGCGCCCCGTTTATGCCTGCGACAGTCTGAGAGGTCTTACTGCATTTAATTCCATTAAAGAAACTCAACTGAGTTTTATCCTCGTCCACGTGGAAATAAAAATTAATTCTTATTACATCCAGCTTGATTTGCCATTAAAATCGGTCTAACCGTAGCAGAATTTCACCGGAACAAACTGATAGCCACAGCACCAATGCTTGTTGGGACAGACGCGTTTAGGAGTGGAGACCTCGTCATAGCAAGCTTGGAGGATCATTAACTTCGCGGGAGTAACCGCGGCATGCTGCTGGTTTTAAAGTATTCCATTTTGAAGTTATCAATGCATTTGGATGCCTCCAGATATTGGCGACGCAGTTATGTACTACCTAACATTGGACCTTCATGCACATGTTCTGTACTTTTTGTATGAGCCATCTCATTTGACTGTCCTGGTGGAGTATAAACAGACTAAATCTAATAATAATATACTAACACTAATTAAAAAATAAACTTACAAATCCACACCATCCTTGTAATGCTGATTGCCTGATTCCAACACCCATGTTGAAATCTTCAGACGTATGGTGAACTTGGTGTTGTGCCCATAGAACGTGAATTTCTGCAGAACATAGAACACTTAAATATTGCCAGATGAGATAAGATAAGATAATTAATTCTTTATTGTTAAAACTGTGTATGCACATTTCTTGTTGTTAGGAATTCAGTCAAGTGTCAACAGTCTGCCCTTTTTGGGCGTACAATAATAAAAAAATAATTTACAATTCACTATAAAACAATCATACATAACAAGCAATATTAATTTCATCGCTAATTTGAATAACGTTAAATGAACACAAACCAACAAGTAAAATAATCCACAATCAAATGGAAAAGTTAAAAAATGAGTGCGAGAACATACTTCGGTAAGAATGAGCTCAACCAGAGTCATACAAAGGCTTCAGAGTAAAACCGGCCCAAAACAACGCTTAGCGTTTCTTTTCAATGAGTGCCTAAATTGCCCTTCTTTTTATATTAACATTTCCTTTTATTGCAAGATCGTCAAACGAGTTGCGTCTTTGGAGTAACGTGTTTTCATTCACTACAGCATTTTTTATCATGGTGGCGGAAATTGGTAAGATGCAATACCCCTGCCGAAGTTATCATAACTTACCATGGCAAGCTCTGTGCATCCAATAATAGCAGAAGTCAACACCAAGTGCAGCAAGAATCCACGTAGAAGTACGGTCCCAAGGTAAGTCGACGAGCCTCCAATTCGTGTACACCCAGGCATACAGGTAGGACTCAGCACCACGCCATATTAATCTGGAAGTGACAATATAAAAAAATATGTATTTTTATATCCAGTGGACGATCAGTTGGCATCTGGTGTTAAGTGATACTCCTGACTATGACAGATGCAGTGTTGAACATAATAAAATTAATATTCTATTATTAATTATCTTAAAACTTAAATAATTACTTAATTAAAATTAA
Source organism: Leucinodes orbonalis (assembly GCA_019425675.1). Classification (NCBI taxonomy): domain Eukaryota; kingdom Metazoa; phylum Arthropoda; class Insecta; order Lepidoptera; family Crambidae; genus Leucinodes; species Leucinodes orbonalis. The sequence goes on from PQWD01000176.1 coordinate 34,537, forward strand.
AATTTCGCCGGTTACTTAAGACGATAGAGTTAGGTTTTAACCAGCTACAGTGCCCTCATCCCGAAACACAGATGTGCAAAACACTACTATTAATGGGATATTGAAATCCTGCCACATACCAACGTGTTTTCGAATTTTCGAAATTATATAAACGTTATCCGACGCTCTTACGGTGAAGGAAAACAATGTCAGGAAACCTTCACGCACGTCCGCGAAGAGATTCAAAGACTTTGCGTGAAGTCGTCCAATCCGCACTGGGCCCGCGTGGTCGACTGAGGCCTAATCACCTTATACGGGTAGGCTCGTGCCTCTCTGTGGGGACTTATAATGAGCTGATGATGAGATTTTTACTGATTTTTGTGAATGTATTTTGTTTGGCCTATTTACCTAATATTTATTGGCCGCCGGTAGCTTTTACTGCTTCGCCGGGTTGAGTGACCAGCACATATGCCTCTTAGTCAAAAAAGCTTATGCAATTATCCCATGGGTGCATCCAAGTGGCGTGCAATCCATATATGCAAATAAGCATTATCAGTACATCCTGTGTTCCCCAATAAACTCGAAAATCGCGGTCATTTATAAGATCCTTATTTGCTCTACATCTTTTAAACGATAGGCAATCTGAAGTCAAAAACAGTACCAATTTTTGGATAAAAGGAATTCATATTATGTACTGTTTTTGCGAATCGTATCATTCATTTTGCATACCCTGCTCATAAACTTTGGGCACGCCACTGACTCGAACCTCGTCTAAGCGTTGAATAGGTAAAATCCTACATTTAAGGAGATAACACGGTATATCTGTTTAAAAATATGTTACCTATTTTTACTGCCTTAACAGTATTTGGTTTTGTACCAGTTAAGTCATTTCAACTACTGTAATGAATAAATTAAAATGAGTTTATTTTAAGCCTTAATAAAACCCTAAAAATTTTATCTGTTATCATATCAAATTACCTCCCTGAAATACCTCTTGAAATTTGCATCAGGTCAAGTTATCTTGATACAAATTACTTCGTCTAATAAACATTTTAATTAGAAGAAAAGGTTTTAGTAATTAATTAAGCGCTTCTTAAGTAATTTGGCTTGGGTTCTGTTAAATTCTTAACTGTATCTACTAAACAGGGCCGGGTATCCCTGTATAACAAATATACATATAAAATAAGGACTTCTAAGGAATACGCCGGAATCATTTATACATATAAATGTGCCTTAGGAATGGCTTAAGACAATCGATAATGTACGAGTTAGATAATAGTATATATAATAAGTATATGAGACCCTTCCTTTAAGGAAGGTTCTCGAATAACGTCCACGGATAAAGAAGTCTAGACCCAAATCAGATCCGATAGAATCCGATGATAAGTTTAAGGTGGCAGCCAATGAATAGAAATTGATCATTGTGAAAATCATTCAAATCATGAGACAGGCCTTTTTTTTTTTTTTTTTTTTGAAAGGATTTTGTTGTTGGCCGCAGATGGCCTTAACGACGTCACCGGATGAAAATGGCGAGCCTAGCTCAGCCGATGATTGGCTCCGGTCGAGACCGCTTCCGGATACCTATCGAAGTAGGAGAAGAAGGACGGCCACTAAGGGCGCCCACTAGGGAGAGAGAGAGACAGGCCTTCTCTGTCAGCAATGATCATATATGATTTTAATAAAACTGATGATACTGAATGTATAGTTTTGAACAAAAATTGTGTTGTAGATACATCACATAATCGGAGTATTAACACATGTTTTTATTTTGTGAACATACTAAAACCAATAATTCCATAAACATATAAATTGTGACAATATTTATAAAAATATTAGTTTGATTAATTACCTGCCGCCTTCCAGAAAGATCCCGTTGGAGACGCTAGTGATACCATCGTTAAGTCGAAGTCCTTTCTTGCCTTCAAGCTTTAGCACTATGTGTTCAATTATCATGAACATGAAGAAATACGGCCACGACTGCGAAGAAATATTTATTTTTCTTGAAATACTATTTGAATAATACTATTAGATTGTCTTAATCAAACACTGCCAGATGGCCATGACTAGAATATATATATTTACAAATGCTAATACATTGATTTCTTTTGCATTACATTAATTACTGAGTGCACGGGACGTTCAGTTCACTTAACTGATGGTAATACACCTAGCCATGACAAATGCAGTGTTGAAAGAAATTAAAGGCGGTGGTAGTCATTATTTTCCGTCAACACTGCCCTGCGCCCGTAATGAATACTTATCCCTAATGATTTACTAGTTAGTGCCCTAACTCTGAAACGGAGAAGTGTAAAATACTACTATTTTACGGTTCGATATCTGACAAATGTTTATTATATATTCATATCTTAAACACTGGGCCCCCAAAAAAGAAGTGCCTACTAGATTTATATTAAAGTATGTAGAGTATTCGAAATAAATGCTATAACCGGTATTTGGGGGAGAAATTTTCACATCAAGTTTTGCAGTCATTGAAATAGGTACGTAAAATATTACGCCGAGGCTGATGCGAGACATTATACTTATGGTGTTAAGACGAATAAGAACCAGGAGAAAGATTAATAAAGCACCTCTGTCTATTATTGACGTTTGGATATAAGGCAGTATTTAAAGCAATCTGTACAACTCATTATTATAATTTGTCTATCTTAAGTATCTTTTTTTGTATTATTCTAAACTATGGCGGTATAAGAAGTTCACTGTTACCGTCATATCAGTTATTCTAGTAATTGTTGTAATTATACTAACGGTACGACAAATATTTATATTACTGAAGACTTAGAATCTTTTGTGCCACAAGTTTTTAGTTTACGCAACTACCCCTATGNATCTGTTTAAAAATATGTTACCTATTTTTACTGCCTTAACAGTATTTGGTTTTGTACCAGTTAAGTCCTTTCAACTACTGTAATGAATAAATTAAAATGAGTTTATTTTAAGCCTTAAAAACCCTTAAATTTTATCGTTATCATCAAATTACCTCCCTGAAATACCTCTTGAAATTTGCGTAAGGTCAAGTTATCTTCATACTAATTTCTTCGTCTAATAAACATTTTAATTAGAAGAAAAGGTTATAGTAATTAATTAAGCGCTTCTTAAGTAATTTGGCTTGGGTTCTGTTAAATTCTTAACTGTATCTACTAAACAGGCTGGTATCCTGTTTAACAAATATACATATAAAATAAGGACTTCTAAGGAATACGCCGGAATCATTTATACATATAAATGTGCCTAGGAATGGCTTAAGACAATCGATAATGTACGAGTTAGATAATAGTAATATAATAAGTTATGAGACCCTTCCTTTAAGGAAGGTTCTCGAATAACGTCCACGGATAAAGAAGTCTAGACTAGAGATCAGATCCGATAGAATCCGATGATAAGTTTAAGGTGGCAGCCAATGAATAGAAATTGATCATTGTGAAAATCATTCAAATCATGAGACAGGCCTTCTCTGTCAGCAGTGATCATATATGATTTTAACAAAACTGATGATACTGAATGTATAGTTTTGAACAAAATTTGTGTTGTAGATACATCACATAATCGGAGTATTAACACATGTTTTTATTTTGTGAACATACTAAAACCAATAATTCCATAAACATATAAATTGTGATAATATTTTTAAAAATATTAGTTTGATTAATTACCTGCCGCCTTCCAGAAAGATCCCGTTGGAGACGCTAGTGATACCATCGTTAAGTCGAAGTCCTTTCTTGCCTTCAAGCTTAAGCACTATGTGTTCAATTAGCATGAACATGAAGAAATACGGCCACGACTGTAAAGAAATATTTCATCCCTTAAAATACTATTAAAATAAAATGATAGAGACTCCTAGATCGTCTTAACAAAACACTGTCAGATGGCCATGACTAGAGTACAGAATTATGAAAAAATCTTACATAATGATTTATTTTTCAGTGCATTGAGTGAACGGGACGTTCAGTTCACTCAACTGGTAGTTATTAATACCTACACCTGGCCATGACAAATGCAGTGTTGAAGGAAATTAAAAGCGGTGGTAGTCATTATTTTCCGTCAACACTTTTTTTTCGAACTGACTACTGCTGTTGGCCGCAGATAGCCTTTACAGCTTCACCGGGCAAGTGGCGAGCGCAGATGGCTCTCAGCCTTAAAATTTACACAACGAGCCTAAGGGCGTCCCCGAACGGGACTTGAACCTCGGTTTAGGGCGTTGCGGGGGCTTGGTAGCCTAACATATGATTGGGGAGAAAAGCGAAATTACGCGAATAGGGACTGTGCGAACCTACAGGGACACGTGATGATGGCCCCCGGCGGGGACGGAATCTCGGTTGTCAATTTGTAGTGTTTTAATATTTTAGCTATTTCCGCCGATGCGGCGGCGACCGTGATAGGGTCGTCTGGATCGTCTAGCACGTCCCGTGGACGCCGACGACCGTCAACACTGTCCTGCGCCCGTAACGACAGGTTTTTTATTCCAATGATTTTACTAGTTAGTGCCCTTATCCGAAACAGTGTAAAGTTTAAGTAATTGTTGTAATTATAATAACGGTGCGACAAATACAGTTAATTTACTGAAGACTTAAAATCTTTTGCGTTACACGCTTTCCGATTACGCAATTCCCCTATGGTCACAGGTTTATTACATATGATACTATTCCATTGATCTTGGCCGTTTGGGCGAAAAGGTTATCGAGTAAGTAACGGTAAACGAAGCGTAGGCCGACCCCCAACTAGATGGACGGATAACCTGGTTAAGGTGGGAGGTCGCAGATGGATGTCAACTGCTAGGGATCGGTCCGCGTGGAAACCATTAGGGGAGGCTTTGTTTAGCAGTGGACTCTTAAGGCTGTAATGATGATGGATGATCTTGATATAAATACTTTAGGTATTGCAAAACCCATTACAGTAAAATGTAATTTTATTAGCTAAACTACTACCAAATTCCAATAAAAGTTGATTGAAAAAAAAAAACTTTTAAAGCGCAGTTAACTGAAGAATTACTATAATAGTACACTTTTTGAAATATTTATTTTTCGAATTTTAAAATCTTAAATTGATGATTGTTTGTTTATCTGTGCATCTATATTGCTGTCAAACCTTACAAATAATAAAATTACATAACTCTTATTACCTGAACGTAGAAATTGGGTACATCGTTGACATCTTCATACATATGATCCTTAGGATTGATCAAGTAGAACATACGTCCGAACCCTTTAATGAACTCATTTCCGTCAGTCAGCACCGATCCGTTGCCATAGTTATCCACGGCGTCCATCTTTATTCACTTTACATGGATAATATCCGAACCCACGTTCTAAATACACTTATATACTTGTTACCAACGTTGCGTAACAGCTAGAGCAATATGAGAAACCAATACAGATATTAAATTTCAATATTCCAATACTGCTAACCGATATTAAGTTTTATTGCCTATTTTGTAAAATCGCAAAAATATTAATTGAAATTTTTGTCAACATACGTTCGCATGCAACAAACCCTACTTCGATGCTATGGGTCAACTTTAGTGTTCACATATTTTATATCTTTTAACACATTATGCGAATAGGTAAAACGTAAATGTGTTAATGAGTTTGATAGGAAAAGTCATTATAATTAGATTATTTGTCTTGTCAAAGTGTTAAATTACAGGCGGTTGCGTAAGATTACTCTTTTTGATGTAATTAAATCGAATTTGTTATGTGACAATATTTCAATTAGATCAAGTTTTTTTCTTGAGAACTCGTTAACTTTAATGGAGACATACATGAGCGGCATTTTTTTTAATTTGCCGACAACCGATTGTCGGTGTTTCGGTTTGTTTTAACGTTTTAATAGGGCTGTGGTGTGTTATGTTCTCTTTTTAGGGTTCCGTACCGATTCAAAAATAATTTTAAAATATGTTCGGTATTATTTTAATATCTCATGCAGATAATGAATTGTATTAAAACCATGTAGGTACGAAAGTATGCGGCTGTTACCAGGTCTGTTGTTAAAAAAAACCTTAATTAGGTAGATTGACAAATAAAATAACTTACATTATAGTCATATATCTTACTTAATTGAGAAGTCCTTAAAATTAAGTTAAACATGTAATTTCATATTTTTTTCCATTGCACTATTTTTTACAAATAAATCATTAAAATTTATGTTTCAAAAGGCAATTCCCTTTAAATCTCCACACTTGGTGAAGTTAATGTTATATAACCGCAGCTAAAATGTAAGTCCAAAGGGTAGGCCAAATTAATATCGATAAAAACACAAATAAAATAAAAACAGTAATATCCTTAATCTTTTTGAAGCTAAATTTCCCTGGGAACTTGAGATTTAATTCAGCACTATTATACGGAACCGTCGGTAGGCGAACTCGACTCGCACTTTTATAAAATAGGTATCTAACTTAGCACATAATTTAAATTATAGTTGGTAAAGTCGGACGCCACTAAACACGGTCTAGGTGGTTAAAAGTCGGTACTGAGTCGTCTTGGTAGCTACCACCGCAGTGCCAGATATCGTCTCTTGCAATAAAAGTGTTATGTATTTGTGTGTTAATGGATGAGGGCACTGTAGCCAGTAAAATTACCGGGTGTATAAGACCTAACAATCGTCGTCTCGGATAGGGCGGTGTTGAACAATAACTTTCTTCAGCGACAGTTTTCTTCAATACTGTTCTGTCATGGCCAGGCGTTTTAAAAACCATCAGGTGAGCGAACTCGTCACGATCACTATGACATAAAAACGCAGTTTAGGTATTGACTTTTGTACATTATATGTTTATTATATTTGTAAAGTATTTTCATTGATCTTTATTTATGTGTACATCATCAACAGCTCATTAAACGTCCCCGCCGAGGGGCACGAGCCTACCCGTATAGGGTGATTAGGCGTTAGTCGTCCACACGGTCCAGTGCGGATTGGACGACTTCACACACAACCTTCGAATCTCTTCGCAGGCGTGCGAAGGTTTCCTCACGATGTTTTCCTTCACCGTAAGAGCGTCGGATAACGTACATATATTTTTTCGAAAATTCGAAACCACATTGGTATATAATGAAATAAATCATAAAACTTATGTGTTTACTTTAAAAATTAAATATTTTTAAGTTTTCTAACATTACACAATTTATTTCATTTATTTATATTTGTTAGAATGTTATGGAAACATCGATCTAAGTTATAATATAAATAATTGTAAAAATAGCCACGACATTCACACAGCGCCATCTAGCGCCAAACTAAGCATTCGCCTGTAATATGGATACCAAACAACGGATACACATATTTTTTTTTAATATTAATTAACATATTATACATAGAAAACACCCAAACCAATACAAAGTGACACATTTATGCACACAAATATTTGGCCTCACAGCTTGGGAATCGAGCCCGGAACCCGTGGTGTAATAGCCGACGTCTCAACCGTTACACCAGATGGATCGTCGTATATTATGTCCATTGCAATTTGAGCCGAAATCACAGATTTATATCGTCACGGAATAAACAAGGGAACAGGAATTCCGCTAGTTCGACAATAGGGACGGTGCAAATCACTACATAGTATAAAAAAGTCGCTTTTTCTGTCCCTATATCCCTCTGTCCCTAGTAAGTAAGTATACATACTTTATCATGAGCTCATTAAACGTCCCCGCTGAGGGGCACGAGCCTACCCGTATAGGGTGATTAGGCCTTAGTCGTCCACGCGGGCCAAGTGCGGAATGGACGACTTTACGCACAACCTTTGAATCTCTTCGCAGGCATGCGCAGGTTTCCTCGCGATGTTTTCCTTCACCGTAAGAGCGTCGGATAACGCACATATATTTTTTCGAAAATTCGATAACACGATATTCACGATATTCAAATCCCGCCACGTACCAATGTACGTGGCGGGATTTGATTCTCAGCTCTCGTGGTAGGAGGGCAACAGTCCACACCATTGAGCCACCGACGCTCATATGTATACTTAAATTTTTACAACTACTTAACGGATTTTAATACGGATTTTTAATAGATAGAGCGATTGAAGAGGAAGCTTTATATGTATTATAGCAACCATTAAATAGTAGAGAAATACTGTTATTTTGTTTGCGGCGGTACCGGCCGACCGGGGCAGCGGGAGTGTTCCTTAGCATTGCACCTGTGCGAAGCCGGGGCGCGTCGCTAGTACAATATATAAGAGATAATTTCAAAAAAGTACCGCCCTTTGTCGGAAATAATGTATAGAACTTTTATGTTTGAATTTTTATTTAATCGATCATTCTCTTAATAATGTATTAAGGCACACTTTGTCGGTTAATTTAAGCGGCAAAATCGCCTCATAAAAAAAAACCGCAATGTGGTTAACATAACATTGATAAAAGTAATTACTGTATTGAACTCTCCATTCAATATAAAAATTGTTTTTTTACGCTACAAAGTGTACAGGACGGGCAGGACGCTCACCTGATGGTAAGTGATATGCCTAACCATGATAGAGCGGCATTGAAGGAGACCATCAACTGATAGACAGTTATTATCCGGCATTGAAAGCAACCAACAACTGATAGACAGTTACAATTCTCCATCAATGCCGCACTGCGCCCGACACCAGAGACAACAGATGTTAGGTCTCTTATACCCGGCTATTATACTAGCTACAGTGCCTCATTCTAAATACAGAAGTGCAAAACACTTCCATTTTACGGGACGATATCTGGCACTGCGGTGGTATTCACCTAGACGACTCAGTACCAAGTCTACCAACCAGTAAATATTTTTTGTAAGGAATTTATGACAATCAAAGTCAAAAACATTTATTTCAAATTAGGCTTACAAAAAGCACTTATGAACGTCAAAAAATATACAAAAATTAATAAAAACGATTAAAATACTAAACTAAAAATATGAGTTTTGATGCTTTGAAAAAAAAAAGCGCTTCAATGGTTTGGCCTGTTGAGTCACCTTCTATCTAATCACCACTAAGGGCCCTACTACTCGACAGTGAAGGGATTGTTTATGATTTAAGTTTGGCAGGCGGGTTAAAGATATCTTATAGTCAGTATAAACCAAGTATCGCCGTCCTCTACTTTTTTATATTAAAAAATTGAGTGCGTTTGCCACTGCCATCTCACCTGATAGAAAGATAAAGTGACGATGCAGTCTAAGATGTATCACGCAAACTCAAATAATGCCTATTACTATGCCTTAAAAACTTTTGACGACCCATTTGGTGTTGCGGTTGAGAGGTCGACTGCAACGCCATGGGTTCCGGGTTCAATCCCCGGGCAGTACAAACATTTGTGTGCATGAACATGTCTGTTTGTAATGGTCTGGGTGTTGTCTATGTCTATGTATAATATGTATGTATTTACAAAAAAAATGTATATAAGTATGTTTACCCGTTGTTTAGTACCCATAATACAGGCTTCACGCTTAACTTGGGCTAGATGGCGTTGTGTGAATGTCAGTGGATATTTATTTATTTGAAACCCCTAAATTGTATGTATCGGGAAACACAGTCGCAGGAAGGTCATTCCACTGTCTTGCAGTTCGGACGATGAAAGAAGATCCGGACTTTTTGGTACGAATACTTTTGTCATGCTGCCTTCACCAGCGACCTTTCTCAAGTCCTTGAACCGTCGCCTCCCCTCATCATCATCATCACCAGCTCATTAAATGTCTCCACCGAGGGGCACGAGCCTACCCGTATAAGGTGATCCTCCCCTATTTTGCACCAATCACCCCGGTCCTTTGCTTTCCTGCAGCAGCGACCTTGCGCAAGTCATCGGGTCATCGGGCCGAAGGGCTATGCTACGCTTGTCAAGATGCCGTCTCTACTCCAGAACTCGTCTGTTTCAACGAATCAGTTCTGCGACATACTTGACCAGCCTACTACCACAGCTACTGCTATAATGCTAGTTTTCTCAAACAAAAAAAAGTTTGTATTAATGAACTCCTATTATCTATTGTCTCAGGAAGGGCTAGGGCAGTGCTAATGAAAATTTGGAATGTCATTGAACACATGAGCAGTCGTATTATATATATAGAAAAAATTACAAACTTGTGTGCAACATATTTGTTTGGTTTAGGTCTTATTTATTTACTAAGTTTCGAAGCCCTTCTTTACCCGAATAGTCTACAATGCCTATTGATTCTTATAAAAATTCCTGTTTATTATAGCTAAGTGGCGAAATACCTAATACAATAAGTATTTTGGTAGTGCAGCGACATCTATGACTTTTATATTGAAACGTCTGTGTTACAAAAAAATGCTAGAGACAGGTAAGCATACTCAATTATCGTGCGCAATTTAATTCGTTATAATATCAACAGATGGCGCACTCAACATGCATAAAAAATGGCACCAATTTTTTAGCTGTTATGGGTTTTTTCGAAATGACTACTGCTGTTTGCCTCAGATGGCTCCTACAGTTTCATTACTTATCGAACGTCCCCACCGAGTGCTATGAGCTGGCTCAATGGTGTGGACTGTTGCCCTCCTACCGGGAGGGCTTAGGTTCCAATCCCGCCATACCAATATGTTTTTGAATTTTTGAAAATATATGTACATTATTCGACGCTCTTACGGTGAAGGAAAATATCGTGAGGAAACCTGCGCACGCCTGCGAAGAGATTCAAAGGTTGCGCGTGAAGTCGTCCAACCCGCACTGAGCCCGATTGGACGACTAAGATATAATCACCCTATACGGGTAAGCTCGTGCCCCTCAGTGAGTCGTTTAATGAGCTGATGATGATAAAATAATTTCCACTTATTCGCCTATTTCCCTCTACAGATTTGAAAACCTGATTTACTCACTCGACTTTGACACTCAATTTGACAAAAGTGTAAATTAGACGTTATTATTTTTGCGATTAGTGTCAGACACTTTGCATACCTTACTCATAAAGATAATTTATTCGTCTAAACATGTGTTAACATTAGGTGTAATACATAAAATAAGTTCCAACATGTCATACCAGATGGTGTACAAATGATTTGTTCATACAATTATAATTAGTAATATATGCAGAATGCAGATATCATGCAGAATAATTAATTACAAATTAAATATGCATTTCCATAAATCAATTTAAAAAAAATATATTATAATTTGTCATTTAGAAATTCTGTCAAATCGTAATAACATTTCTTTATTAAAAATTGTTTCATTTTAATTTTAAATTCATTAAATTGTAATCGTTTTATGTCAATGGAATTTTATTATAAATTTTTGGTGCCATACATATAATACTTTTACTCATAAGGGCTGTCTTTGACGCTGGCATACGTAGTCTTGTGTCATCTCGTCTATTTCGGCTAACAACATCTGATAAACGCATAAACAATGTAGGGTTGGCTTTTACAAACTATGCAACTTCCAGAATATATAAGGACGGAAGTAGTAGTAGTAGTAAAACACTTTATTGCTCACAAGTACACAAAAAAAAACAGTAACATTAATAATACTGTGGGCAAAGGCGTCCTTATCGCTGCAAGCGATCTCATCCAGGCAACCTTTGGGTAAGGAACAAAGCCGGAAAATAGAGGTAGTGCACAAGCAAAACTTAACAAAAATAATCAAAAGCATACATACATACATATACATAAATACAACAATACAATATCACAATACATATTTTATTTTATTTTATTTTATTCGGAACACCAACAGATACAGTTTGTTGAATTACAATTAGAAGTACAAGTTATGTCTGAGCTATTTATAGGTATTCGCAAATTATTTCTAAATAGCACATACGTTACGATAACTATGACAAGCCAGTGAGAAAATCTAAAAAAAAATAAAATAAAGGATTACAACTACATTTCAAAAAAATCTGAAGCAAATATCTTAGCTACATTCGCAGGTTTAAATTGGAACATATCAAACTTTCCATGAGTTTTTGAGAAATTATTAAGTGATATACGTGCTCGTACAAAAAAGGAGTTGCGCCTATAATTCGTTTTATACTTAGGTATATAAATAATAATACCATATTTAATAGAAAATAACAAGGTTTACGTTGTGCTATTCATAATCTCTGTGCACGTCACTGCTTGTAATAGAGTTTTAAATTAGAAATAGGGTGTTACATAGTATTAATAAAGGTTGCATGGCGAGTCACTTGGACATTAAATACGCTCTACTGCCCGGGCATGGGTCACGAGTTCTGTTCCCGCTCCAATTCACCATTTAACTAATAATAACGTACATACAAGTTTATTGTACATAAAGTTTCTCGCGGCATTGTGATTATTTATTTATGACAAACTTTATTAGACTTTGAACCGAAATTCAAATATACTTTAGAAGATATGTATAATGAAATATAGCCTTATGCCACAAGGCAATTTCCTACAGGAAATCCTTAGGATGGAGAAAAGAAAACAGTTTAAAATGGTTAATGTGAATAACCCTAACTTACAAATTTTGAATAGTGTAGTGTTTATAGATTCGGAGAAAAAAGGGTGTGACATACGGCCGGACCGTCAGACAGACTTGACGAATCTATAAGGGTTCCGATTTTTGCCATTTGGCTACGGAACCCTAAAAAGGGAGGTTATTAACCGACTTCAAAAACAAAAAATGCCGACTTCAAACTAATAAAAAATGCTGACTTCAAACTAATAAAAATACCGACTTTGAACTAAAAATAATAAGATATTTTTTACTACTTAGGTGTCAAGGAAAACAAGGGCAGTGAATTAAAATGTATACTTCCATATATAAAAAACCTAAGTATTTTTTTTTCCATTTTATAAAGTGTTTAGTTCATAAAATAAAATAAAAAACCTTGCCTGATTTTTTTGTTTCTAGTTTGAGATCAGTATTTTTTTGTTAATTTTTTTTGTTAAGTACAGTCAGCACGCCTCTTCTTACCTTAAGTTGGTATTTTCGTAATGTTCATCAAATTTTTTCATAATGTTACAAATGAAATTAACATAAAAGTAATACCAAAACATTTACAAAAAGATTGAACCATGTGTAAATATAAAACAATTCCGCCCTACCGTGACCGCGACCGCTGCCATGGTCGGGAATAATGGGGCTGCCAGGAATTGGGGGCGGATTCTGTCTGGCACTGCTCATGTAGGGAAAATACCCGTAGTCACCACGATAGGCAGGCGAGTTGGTCACCGCAATAAACCAGTGCACAGGATGGCGCTGCTGCCCACCATCCGGTATATTCTCCCTTTGAAGACTCTTTGCACAGGCACCCGCGGGAAGGGTAGGAGTGGTGAAAACTGTATTTTTATCTGCCGTCACCACATGACATACGTCCTGGTGTATCTGATTGATGGATTTAAGTCACTGCGTGATCCGTGAGTTCATATCTCACTGGAACATCGAATACTGAAAGTCACTTTGAACGAATTTTTCCAGTTTTGTTTACGATTGATTGCTTGCTAAAGATAATACCTTGTTCGAAGAGTACGTGATGGCGTTAGCTGCAGTTTTAGGATTTAAGTCGTCACCCACCAATCCACCTAAAAATATGCCAGTCTTTTCTTAGCTTTGTTGTGCTATGCCAGGGACGGCTAGTACTAGTGTTGCCATGTGTCCACGATTTGCGCGGGACGTCCCGAATTTCAGGGGTCTGAGGATGCGTCCCGACCGGGACGCTAAATGTCCCGATTAATTAAAGAACAAAATCAGATATTTCATTAAAAATATATTTATGCTCTTCATGAGCGTCGGTGGCTCAATGGTGTGGACTATTGCCTTCCTACCGGAAGGGCTGAGGTTTAAATCCCGACACGTACCAATGTGTTTTCGAATTTTCGAAAATATATGTACATTATCCGACGCTCTTACGGTGAAGGAAAACATCGTGAGGAAACCTTCATGCACGCCTGCGAAGAGATTCGAAGGTTGTGTGTGAAGTCGTCCAAACCGCACTGGGCTCGCGTGGACGACTAAGGCCTAATCACCCGGGTAATAAAACGGGTAGGCTCGTGCCCCTCGGTGGGGACGTTTAATGAGCTGATGATGATGGTATTTACGCTACGTTACTTCTACTAATGACATCGCTGTCAAATTCATAATGACACGTCAAATCAGCGTCACACTTTTTTGGCCTCGTGTCCCGATTAAAAACAAATCGGACCTGACAACACTAGCTAGTACCCTGACGGATGTTATAGACTGTTGGTGATGATGCCTGTACACAAGCCTTTCAAAGATTGACTCCCACTGTATTTTCAAAAGTAGCACACTTCCTTTAAGGTTTTCTTTACACGTCTGTTTTTGAACCTACACAAGACGGATCGTGTCTGTTTAATATTGGCTTTGGCAGAAAGCCAGCGACAGAATTGCTTTGCGTGTACGTGTGTTTCTTATAGCCTAATAACCCTACTTAAAAAGACGATATGTCCTAGTTTTTTGTAAAGCTGCGTTTTGGTCAATAGGTTTTAACAGTTGCATAAACGTAAGATAATAATGTAAAAAATCCTATCCTATCCTATTCAACCTATCGCAGTCCACTGCTGGACATAGGTCTCCCCCATTTCGCGCCAGATATCCCGGTCCTCCGCTTTCCTCATCCAGCCTCCACCAGCGACCTTTCGCAAGTCGTCGGTCCATCGGGCCGGAGGGCGTCCTACGCTACGCTTGCCGAGACGCGGTCTCCACTCCAGAACTCGTCTGCTCCAACGGCCATCGGTTCTGCGACATACGTGACCAGCCCACTGCCACTTCAACTTGCTGATCCGGCGGGCTATGTCGGTAACTTTAGTTCTCTTACGGATTAAATCATTTCTGATCTTATCCCTTAGAGAGACCCCGAGCATAGCTCGCTCCATTGCGCGTTGAGTGTAAAAAATATTTTATACTAATTATGTGGACACATCCTAGAGCCAGACATCGTGAAATAAAAGTCTGATTTGTTTCTTACAGTGAAGGAAACCGTCTTGAGGACCCTGCACACGAGAACTCGCTGATACAAGTGACGTATCGCGTTTCTTCGTTTGTTTTCAATCAATATTATAAAGGCAAAAGTTATTAAATGTGTATGTGTGTTACATTTGCATGTTTTAACGGCAGAAATATATAATTAAATTTGGTATCGAGTTAGCTGACCAGGATTAGCACGTTTCACTTGTGGGAAATATTAAATTGGTGATAACGCCGCGGAGCAGAGCTAGTTGAAACAATTGAAGTTGTTTCCGTGATAGTATGCGATGCAGATATACAAATACGAGTATGACATTGAGTGGCTCATTGGTGTGGACTGTTGCCTTCCTATCACGAGGGTGCAGGATCAAACCCCACTCGTACCAATGTCTTTTCGAACTTTCAAATTAATATGTATGGTAACCTCATACGGGTAGGCTCGTGCCCATATAATTAGCTAATGATGATAAATATGATCATGAATCATTAAAAATCCGAAAATTTTAAAATTTGTAACCGGACACATTCTCTGTCTTGTCTAAATCCCGATAAATACACTATAAAAGAATTTATTTATATTTATAATACTTAGGAATAAAATACCGATAAGTTTTTCATTTCCATAACGTCATGCTAAAGGTTGCCAGTAAAACTATTAAAATAATAGTGAGGCTAATTACTAACGCTCTCCTATCGATTTACTTATTGTTTGAACCTAACCACCGTGTCTTTAACAGCATAATTTGTTAATTCATAATAAACGATAGTACGGGTATTTCTGTTGATAAATTAAGGCTTCTTTATAAAATAAATACGTATCCAAGGACATTGATATGGCGCCATCTAGCCCAAGTTAAGGGTGAAGCCTGTATTATGGGTACTAAACAACGGATACACATACTTATATACATTTATATTAGTAAATACATACATATTACACATAGAAAACAACCAGACCATTACAAACAGACATGTTCATGCACACAAATGTTTATACTGCCCGGGGATCGAACCCAGAACCCTTGGTGTTGCAGCCGACGTCTTAACCGCAACACCAAATGGGTCGTCAAAGCGTTCTCAAATATTATTGTTTGCGATTCATCGCATGCCCACGGCTAATGGTTAGTTGATAGATTTTAAGATAGCACCACAGACATCCGAATATACAATGAGACTGGACAAGCCGCCAAGTTTATAGGCAGTCCCAGTGTCGCAATTTCTTTTCGGTTCTTACCTGTGAGAAGTTATTATATTTCTTGGTAAATTTACTGATTTATTGCGATGATGGCATGTTACAATTGCACAGGATGGCATTTTGGGGAAAAACGGTAATTTCTTCTAATATTCGTGCGTCTTGACTCTTCTCACAGAGCGTAAACTGGCAGCCAGTGTATGCTCGTTGAGCTTACATTTGTCGCACTTAAAAACGCGGCTTGCCCCATCTCCTGTATTGGGAAATTTGTGGATAGCACCCTGCTAATCAAGAATCGGGCAAATTGAAATGGTAGTAGACTGGACATATTTTGTTTTCCATCACATGTCTCATGAAACAAGACATGGAAGAATAAAGAGAGCGGAGGATCGGGATGAATGGCGCAATAGAGATTTAGTCCAGCAGTGGAATGTATTGACTAACAAGAGACAGAGATACAGAAATTCGTTGACTTAAAATAAAAACTGATTAACATGTATTATAGAAATATTAGGATTATTAGCACTAGGCGGTTTTAAAAGTTATATTAAATCTTGTAATTTTTAATTTTTATTTTTTTATACTATAACAGGCAAACGAGCAAACGGCTCATCTGATGGTAAATGTCACCGCCGCCCATGTACATTTGCAATACCAGAGGGCACTGAAATGCGTTGCCGGCCTTTCAGCAGGAATACGCTCTTTTTTTGAAGGTCGCCGGGTATTATATTATTTGTATCACAGTCCGTAGTAATATTTTGTGTGTGTACAGAAAACCTAACCTCTTTATACCTATCTGTTGCAAAATGTAATAGTTCTAAATCAGTCCAATAAAATACGATGCTTTATTATCTAACGCCATTTCTTAAAACACTGATAATACGTCAGCATTTTTGTACCAGAAAAGGCAAAGTATATTTATTGTAATACTATTTTAAGAGATAGCAGTAGGTCCTACTACAGTACCTTCTGAAACTTCATTATATATGAGTGAGTGACCTTTCACTTTCATGCATTTATATAACATTAATTGCAACCTTTTTAATTTGAATTATGTGAGTGTATTCGAGTATAAGCCCGGGGATCTATAACAAAAATCCTTGAATGTTTATAATATACAAATATGGATTATATTATATACTCTACCCGCTATTTGTCAAACATACAACAATGTTATGTATATTATAATTGTTTTGTTCATGTTATCTAAAGAAGCTATTTTTTAAATTTAATTTAAAATATAAACAAAACGTTGCGTTACGTATAAATAGAAAAACATGGCAGACTTTAGGCGCCTCATACCAATGGCGTTCTTTCCCTCAGGAAAAACTCAAGTGGTCGCGTATTGATTGTATAATGTCTTAATTAAACATTTGTTACTCATTGCGGTACTTGTTCTATATAACTCGACATTTTAAAAGCTAGCGCCGTTTTAGTAAAGTGAGCTTAACTTTTAGGATCTAATAACATCACACACACACACACGCAAGCACGCACGCCGCACGCAACGCACGCACGCACGCACGCACGCACACACACACACACACACAAACATATTTCTATTTATGTTTATCTATACATGTGTGGTATAATATGTATTTTATGTACATATAAGGACAATATAAAAAACATATCTCATTTAAGTCTTATATCATTAAAATTAAAACAATATTTCATATGTCATTAGAATTGAAGTATGCTTTATAATTGCAATGTAACTTCATATATTGTTTCAAAATTTCAATAGACCTCTAAACTGAAATTCTACAGTATGAATGATATTCCTTTTGATACGTTTTATTAGGTATTTTTTTATTCGTTTAATCTTCTAAACAGTTCCTTAATATTCCTATCGCGAACCGAATGGTACGGTGGGAACGCGAGGTATTTCTAATCATCATCTTCGTTAAATATGTACGAGCAGACGACGGATCGTAAAGTTGCTCGAAATTTCTTATATGTTTGGAGTAACTTCAATATAATATGGAAAATGGTAAATCAAATATATCTTTTGAAAATAAATGCATATGCTTTATCAAATATGTTTTATAAAATAGTTTAATAACACGTCTATGTTAATTCTTGGTAAAGCTAGTACGTATTATGCAATAGGCGTATATCTGCATATTTAATATCGGTATTTATTTTATACGTAAGTTTTATTGATTATATTGTATGTTTTTTAATTTGCGGGTATTTTATTTCTATACATAATTGTATACATATCCACGAAGTTTATTTGCTCCTAAACAGTATATGTATACCAGCTGTTTCCTTATATTAATTAGCAACCAAACAGACCGATTACCAGGTGTACCTTATGAACATAATCAGCTGTAGGAAACAGTCCAACAACTCAGGTAAACTCAAAATATATTTCATCATCATCAGCTCATTAAACGTCCCCACCGAGGGGCACGAGCCTACCCTTATAGGGTGATTAGGCCTTAGTCGTCCACGCGGGCCCAGTGCGGGTTGGACGACTTCACGCATAACCTTTGAATCTCTTCGCAGGCATGCACAGGTTTCCTCACGATGTTTTCCTTCACCGTAAGAGCGTCGGATAACGTACATATATTTTTCGAAAATTCGAAAACACATTGGTACGTAGCGGGATTTGAACCTCAGCCCTTCCGGTAGGAGGGCGCACTCCACACCATTGAACTACCGACACTCTAAAAAATATATTTATTCAAATAAATTTATTACAGAAACTTTTGAATCGTGAATTGTTATTATTATTTATTTTATGACTCTACCAACCGGTTTGGCATAAGTAGGATCTTTGAGTAGACGTTTATAAGGGTTTTTAATGCTTTTATTTACACTGGTGAAAGGAAAACTCGGCAAAATTTTAGGTATTTTATTAAAGAACTTGTAACTGCGGGTAGTGGAAAGATTTTCACTATGAATATGTATATTCATAAAATAATGTCGACTGTACAAAACTAAAATATCGCACTCGTGGCATAAACAACCGTTTTTGTTTTGCTTTATACTTTTGCTCATATTTAAAGCTAAGTCAAGATGTGGGACAATTATAAAACAATTGGTAAAACTTTATCATTCTTCTAAGATAGGTATATGAAATACCATGTCCGAGTAAGTTTTCTTCAACCTTCTTCATATAAATGTTATAAGCCTTCAAGACAACTCACAATAAGGTTGTGAGTTCAAAATCTACATAATGATTAATATTATGATAAAAAAAATATAAAAACGGAAACTGGAATATAAGTTTATTGATTGGTTTTTGATATAATAGGTAACCAAATCAATATTTTTTTTTTAGTGAGCTCTTTTAAAAATTTTTGTGAACTTTTATTACTTCGTCAAGTAAAAGTTTAACATATTTTAGATGTGTTTAACATTTACACACAATTTTACACCATAGCCAACCATAAGTATCGATTGCACTTACTTTTGGCGTTGTATCAAGTCAAATAATGACTCTATGATCAGTAAAAAATGGTCTCTAGCGTTAACCAGTTAAGGTTCACTATACATATTGGTGAAGGACGATTTCCAATGGTGGCAAACCGTAGAGTTGTCCTTAGTATGAGGAAAATGTGCCAAGAATTGAATAGAAAACCGGAGTAAGGTTATCTAGGGGCACAGCAGTGGATAAAATACAATAATTCGCAGGAAGTTATCGGTCATCAATGCTCTGTACTTTTTTCGCATGATACTATATTTTTCAGTAAGTATGTATAGGAGAGATATATACTTATGAGCTTGTACCTAGATAACCAAATAGATTAAGGTTCCTATTGTGAAGAGGAAATAAAGAATATTTATTATTATTATTAATTTATTATAAAAAAAAAAAAAATTTAGTTCTTTATTAAATTGTGTGTGAGGCGGTCAGGACGCCCACCTGGTAAGAGGTACGCCTATCTGTCTATCTATTCAAGCTATCGCAGTCCACTACTGAACAAAGGTCACCCCCATTTTGGGCCAGATATCCCAGTCCTCCGCTTTACCCATTCAGCCTCCACCCGCAACCTTTCGCAAGTCGTCGGTCCATAGGGCCGGTGGGCGACCTCCTCTACGCTTGATACGCCTGACCGTGACAAAACAGCATTGTCAGGGACCAATAATTGATAGTAAGTTATTGGTCAGTTTCTGCCAATGCCGCACTGCCATGCCGTCACTCGAAACACTAGATGTTATCTTCTTCTTTGTGTAGCAGAAGTGGAGGCGAGCTTAACTATTCGTCGCCATTCCTCTGGTACTGAAGCTTTCATCATTCTTGAAGTGGCAGAGCAGACTTCACTTGGTCAGTCTAGCGCATTGGTGTTCAACCAGGCGTTCTTTATATCGACTTTGCCCTGGACTACAAGTCGCTCCACAGATGTGTTCTCTCGACGTGATATGTCCAAGAAAATAAGAATGCAAAACTGATTAACGGAAGATAGACGCTATTTGATATCCAGTTCTTGGAGAATTAACACATTGATTCGGAATTCTGTCCAGGATATACAGAACATACTTATCCAACGCTACATCTATGAAATATCTTTCTTCTTTATCTTAAAAAAAATATTGGGAACACAAGTCCTAAAAGTCAAGTGTATTGATGCTATCTACGCGATATTATAAGCAACCTGGTAATTTTACTAGCTAGTTTCCTCATCCCAAAACACAAAAATGCATAACATTCCTATTTCAGGAGACAATTCAGTACTGATTCTACTATCTAGTAAATAAAGCGATTTTAATGAATTCACAAATGAATCAAAAAGGTGAATTAGTCAGCTAGTCAAGAAAAACAATATTTGACTTTGATTTTAAAAACGTAAGTCTTTATGCAATGCCTAGTCTAGTCCATAGTAAACATAGTCCGAACATATTCAGCTGAGTCATGGGTCAAGAAAATGAAGAGAAAATCACCCTTTTGTTTGTTGATCAAAAAGAAGAATTAGTCAGAAATGATGTTATTTGTTGGAAAATTAAAATTACCGATATTATTATTTTCACCTAATCAGCAATTTATAGGGCAGCAAGCCACAAATAATAAAATTTCTAAAAGTTTTTCTTAGCCCTACACTTTCTCAAGTACATTCAAAGCTGCAAGCTTGTTATCTGTGAGCTCGTCGTTCAGATAGTCAGTCGTTCACATATACAAAAGATCTATAGAAAAATATGTAAAAGTAAAAATATATACTATATGTAGTTCAATGAATCTGTAACTAGGTTCGCATTTAATAAAGCTAACCATATGAAATGGGAGGCGATGTTTTTCACAACAGATAAGTTGTTTGCTCGAACGTAGCACGCGCGTAAACAATAGATTTATCGCTTTTTTATAAACTTTAGGCCGACATTTGACCGCCATCTCACTTGATGGTAAGTGATGATGCGGCCGAGGATGGATCATGCCTGCCTAGAAACAGCCTATTCACTCTTATCTATTGTTATATGTGATTTTCCACCTGTGCTGCGCACGGCCGTTTAAACCACTTTATCAATTCAAAACTAAAATGTATTCGCTAGGTGATAAGACTAAAATTATTATACATTATTATTATCTTTTATTGATATTAGTTTCTACATTTAAACCATTGCTATGAATTGACAAAATATGCCCTTGTTAAAAACAACAATTCATCTGTGATTATGGAAACCTTTGAAACAACGTTGTTTACCATTAGACTATTCTGCCGCAACTACGCGTCGTGATAATAAATTTTGCGTATTCCTAGTTTAACATACTCCTATTAGAAACTAAAGCAATAAAAAACTTTTCCAAAATGCAATGGCATCTATTCCAAACCAACGCCATGGTGTTATTTTCCACAACGATGGGCAATTTCACTGCTTGTATTTTATATGCGCATGCGTAGAACGTTTGTAGAGTTGTGGCTAGTGAGCTTTCGGCATGTTGTCGATAAACAAAAAGTCTGCGGTCTGCGATGAAAAGCTTGTAGTGATGTGAACAATATATGAAGTTGGATTTTTTATTATTGGTATCAATTTTAAAGTATTAGTAACAATGATATAAATTTGGAGATGAGATACTTATGAATTTGAAGATAGACTTGTTAACAAGTTTTGCTTGATTTAAATACAAATAATTAAGTAGAAGTACCTATTTTGAATTCTTTACTGTCAGTATGACGATTATTTCCATATTTTTGATAAAAATTGGGAAAAAACAAATTTGTAAAATATTATCATTTCTTCAGAGTAATTTGAGATGCAAGAACTTCATTACATTCTATTTACTAAATAATTGAGTCGAATAAACAGCAGGCAAAACAAAAAGAAAAGGTATTGTATGCAGCCCAGGCTAAACAGATGTAAGCTGTTTTATTCGTGTGTCTAGCACAAAATTTTTATAGGCTTATCTATTTATCGACTTCCCGAAATGTCCATCCCTCGATATCGCTTTCCCAACCCTACCCCCTCGCACGGTAGTCCGCGTCCGTAGTTCCCAGGCCGCGCCCGTCGTTCAACATCGACTTCTCATCAAAAACTCTTCCCAATCACCCTACGATGCCCTACGGACTAAAGTGAAAAGTGCACTAGCAAGTTTACTGACGTCTGGGACACATGTGGCAGGAGGGAATTAGGTTCGACATCGCTTGGCACAAGCCTGGCTAGAAGTAAAGAATTCTTTGTGTTCCGCAATGAAACGGTGAGTACGATTTTGAACTTAATATGCGTGACACACCGCGTATTTTAAATAAGAAACGTATCATTCGAACGTATGTTTGTATCCTTATTTTCACAAAGGGCACGCCTGAAATAAATTAGCTAAAAATATTTCGTCTTAGGACCTTACCGCGTTTGAAATAATATTCAAAATTTTGCATGTCATATTTTACCAACAGCCCAAGTTTTGCTTACCGGTTTTTTTGTGACAATAATTGCAGGTATTGCATTTGCATTAGACAAAAGAACGCTAATTCAATGCAGCAATTGCGGGTGAGTACTATTGTACACGTAAACATTAAGGTGGACGATTGCAAAATGTAGTGCAATAATTTTTGCATTCTCCTGAAAACTGTATAAAGGTATTCATTAAAATATTAACGTATGTAGTGCTGACAAAATAAATATTCTGCGACGTTATTCTGCATTGCCATTATAAACTTTATTTTCTGCGGAGCAATGCGTAATTTTCTTATTTCTTCTGGATGAGAAATAACGGTTTTTGAGTTTTGTGAAGATGGTAACAATATTATAATATTTATTAGCAGATTAGATAGGTATAAGTGTCTTAAAATGGGGACAATGAATTGTAATAAGATATTACAATTCATTGTCCCCATTTTAAGACACGCAGGATTCTTAGGTCAAAAGGATGAGTGTTTTTTGCAACCAACAATTATTTTGACCTTACTTTTTGGGCTTGTTGTCATTAAGACGTTGATATCTTGTTTTTGGAAACTCTTTATGCGTAAATACATAAATATTGAATTGAATATCTGAGGATTTCTTTTAATTTTCAAACTTTTATATCGGATAGTAAACAGGCTTCGTCAGACAAGATGATTGCCTATAAGCATTATACCAACGTATATTTTCCTATACGTTTAGTTTCCGTTAACGCGCAATATAACTGAAAGCTGACAGTTCTATCTTTTTGTTTTGTAGTCTTACGTTACCCCCTAATGTAGAATTTTCTCGTTGCTTTTTCAAGACTTGTACGCGACATGGCTTCGAACCTTTAAAGTGTTAGGGTGAAATTTTAGTTTCCTTTGAGTTTGTGATATCAATAAGAAATATTATGAAATAAAGAGTATCAAAAGCTTCATTAATTCCACTTGAATTCACGGTACTAAAATACATATACATCTTGTATTATTAGTTAATATTCAAATGTTGAGAACATCTCTATAATAAAAAATTAAGTTTATCAATATATTTCAGTAGCATAATAAGGACAATCTTAAACAAGAGGGTTAAACTCATTATAGCCAAATTAAGTTTATTAAGATTGAAATTTGTTGCTCTTTACCCATCAAGCATGCAAATTTCCTCCTACAGGGGCAAAGTGTAGACTTCTTTTGACACTGAGACATGCGCTGCGTTTTACGAGTATGTTGCAATTCTACGTAACTCAGAATTTATTACAATACGTATATTATTACCTTTTTAAAAGATAATTTTGTAGAAAACTATAAGACAAAACTAGCAAGGTAAATGATGTCAAATACACAATAATAATAAATATCTAATGACACACATCGCCATCTAGCTCCAAACTAAGTACTACGAAAGTAAACATATAATATAAAAAAAATCAATACCTATTCCAACTGGAAATGAACTGTTTTTTTTTTGTATTCCACAAGCAAAGCTTTAAACGATTCGTGTAGAAAAAGGATAAATCAATTTAAAAACTAGGTTAACCATTTCCCAACTTTATGTTAAAGCATTTTAAATATTTTCATGCAGTCAACTTCTAATCCTATAGTTTAACGCGATAAGTGTTGTAATGCAGTCAATTTCGTAAACACACAGCTTATTTGCGCATTAAGCGTCAAAGTAAAATTAAATATATAAAGAAATACTTACTCATAGTGAAATGGTCATAACAAAACAAAATTGCGAAGCTTCAATAAATTGGGCCGACAAGACATTTGTATACTCTCTCATATGTAAGATTATTACTATCTTTTGATAGCACTTATTTTTTTATAAAAAACAGATTTAATCAATTCCATTATAATAATCTCTTAGTTAAGGTGGCGGGTAGCAGATAGATGTTTACTGCTAGCGATCGGTCCGCGTGGAAATCATTACGCCTTCGTTCAGTAGTGTACATTTTAGGCTGAAGTGATGATGATGACAGATATTTTAAGTATGATAAAAGACTGTTAAAACTATAATATTGCTTAGACCTTTTTAAATTTATTACCTCATGAATCTAAATAAGCTTTTGTGTCATGGTAATAAAAATCCATACATGTAATTATGTTCATGTGATAATAAACGTGTAGTAACAGAGTTATTATATTTTATACACGTGTCATTAAATTCTTGTGTTTTTGGTATTTATCGCAATTTAATGATCGCTGAAATGTCTCAGTCTGAAAAACCTCCCCGTATGTTTCTCCTTAGAAAACGTCCATGCGTTTGCCACTGGCCGCATGCCAAGCAAGGACTTGTAAAGTAACGCCGCAATGTGAACAGATTAAGATAATGTTATATGTAGGTCAACGAAATATTGTTTAAAATAATTTAAGGACAGGTTTAAGTCAGAGCAATTTTACTGGAGCTGACCCATGGCTTGGGTACAAATGGGCTGGATCGACCGGAGTGACAACACAAACTCCTTAATTTTGAAATATGGTTTTAACTACCTGTACCATCCATTTTTGAAAAGATTTTCGGCCAATCAATACTATTTGTAAGATGATTCTTTCTCAAGTTTGTAACTATAATATTGCGAGTTAAATACTTGAAAGCAGAAATTTAGAAAGTTAAGTTACGCAGTGGAATGCTATCTCTCTGTTCCGCTAAATATTCTTCAGGCTTCAAAAGTACCCTTTCAGCTTTCACGAGGAATCGCAAGTCATCGTGTTGTCGAGCTGTGAGACGTGAGAGAGACGTGTTCGCCTTCTCAAAATTTTACTTAATTAGAGTATGAGAATCTAAGTCCCTGTAGTTTTCTGTCTGTGTTTTTTCTTCAGCCTTACCATCAAAGTACACTACATTTATTACGCACAGATTTTACAAGTTAGCAAAAATTTGAGCACGTCATCGACTTTTTACGTCGGTGGTAGATTCAGTACTGAGTCGTTTAAGTAAGGACCACCGCAGTGCCAGATATTGTCCCATAAAATAGAAGTGTTTTCACTTCTGTGTTTCGGGATAAGGGCACTGTAGCTAGTGAATTACCGGGTATAAGAGACCTAACATCTGTTGTCTCGGGTGTCGGGCGCAGTGCGGCGTTGATGGAGAATAATAATTGTCCATCGGTTGTTGATCTCCATCAAGGCCGCCCTGTCATGGTCAGGCATGGTATGACTTACCATCAAGTGATCGTCCTGACCGTTCTGTAAACTTGGTAACATAAAAAACATACAAATTAACTTTCTCTTATTCTATTTTCTTCACATCTAAAACGAAGTAGTAAGTAAGTCCGTTGCAAGTAAGTTACACCCAATTTACTGCGGAAACGTTTTACTCGACCAATCACCGGGAATCAAGAGCAATCGAAGGGTAATGTTTCTGTTTGGTTATTTGGCACTCTGCTCACGTATTTGAACTTAGCTTCTCGGCACCGTAGTTGAGAAGTTGGTCTTAGGTATTTTACCTAAATTTTAGGAATAGTTCAATTTCATTACACGCTTAGATTTCATATTATTTTTTTTGCTGTATTTACAATTGACTAATTTTTTCACTCATAGGTACTCAAAGTATTAAATAAATTTTTAGCTATTGTTTCATACCTATTTTAATAGCTGACAATTATTATGTCCTTTCCTTCAAAATATCACACAGCTATTGTCATAAAATCTAATATTCTTATGCTTTTTAAGAATATTTAAATGAATAATAAGAAGATTTTAATTTAAAAAAAAATTTGCTCACTTAATGTCGTGATATCTTCAAAAAAATATCCCAGTCGTTATCCTCGATGGTTCGCCACTATGTGTGTTTATAATACCATTTAAAGTAGCTAATAATGTATGATATAGTAGTTTAGTATGACAAACAACGAAACATTTCGTTAAGAGTCATTAAATAAAAAAATTAAACTAGACATAATTAGCCTCGGTATGAAGCACACTTAAACTTCGACTTCCAGAACACATTTTGTACTTTCACAGAAGAACTTCGAAGTTATAATTGCGAGAGACGTTAAAAATTGGTAGTGCGAGTAAAAGAGTCTTTACATTTTATCTAGGCGCCCTATTAAATTGGAACACTCTCAGCAAGAACTTGTCTTGAATAGTAAATAAGACAGTTTGCCAGTCTTTGCTTAAGAAAAACAAACATGTTTATTCCATTATGTTTAAGAGACCTAACATCTGTTGTCTCGGCTGACGAGCGAGGGACAGTGTTGACGGAAAATAGTGACTAATTACTATCAATAATTTCGGTAAACACTGCATCTGTCATGGTCAGGCGTGTCTCTTACCATCAGGTTGACCGTCCCGTTCACCTTGTGACGTAAAAAAATCACATTCACACATGTTTCAATTGAACAATTACGAACAAATGTTCAGATTAATTTAATTAAAATCATAGTAAATCTAATTCTGTAACCAATTTTTAAAATTTCAAATATTTGTATATAAAAGTATTAAAACACAAAAAGATTATAGACGTATTTAAACATACGAGCTCAAGCTGTTGGCCTACGTATTGCCTGCAAGTCAATACAAGCAGTCTATCTAAAAACTCAATAACGAATGTATGGACAACCAACAAATTAATGTCTATGATGGCTTTTTGCGGTTGTAGAAGGTCAAAAACCACAAGACCCTTGTACAATAAAGACAACTAAGCTGGGTACGAGAGCTCAGGCCTCATGAAATTGTTTACCGGATTAATCGGATCAGAAGGATTGGAAGGTTCTATTTGAGGGACTTTACATGAAAGTCTGATATTTATTTAGAATAGAATATACAAGAACACGGTGCCGCAGGGAAAGTGCATAGTGAATCGATTTGCGCGTTTTCACCAAGTTTGTTAGGCCTTATTAGGACTATATGACACCAGCGTAGAGTCGCAAGTCTCTCGGTTTTATACCATATTCACTTCGGGGAGTGTCACAGGAACTGCAGGACCTTGTTCCACCAAGCCCATTTTCACATCGTACTACCCGACAGTCGGCAAAACGCCATCCGTACACTAAATGAAATTGAATGAAATAACCTAATATACTAGAAATAGCAATAAAGAACCTTGCACGACTTTTACGTCCTCTTGTGCCTGTAGTAAAATACTGCGTCGCAAAGAAGACAAAATAACGCTAGATACTTATAAACTTAATACTTTTCTACCGTTTTTTGAATGTTTATTTAAGATACAATTTCATAAGAGCAAAGTATGTTTTTTGTAATATTCTCGAATCTGAGGGCACGGCAGTGCCCCCGCCAAGTCGAGCACGAAGCATACAATGCAGTACCATCTACCATCCTTTACAGGATCCATTTCGCCGCATTTTTAGACCCCAAATTGATACCCTTGGATAATACCAGAACGCTTCAATTTTCGACATCTAGTAAGATATAAGAACATACTTTAAATCCAAAATTTCAAGTCAGTAGGGCATTTTCATCATTTCGGTATCGACTGGCGATATATCGAGGTGATGAAGTGTCTCTCCAACGCAGCGACGATGACCGTTCAGATCCAAGACCAGCGGACAAGACCCATCCAATTGCGTCGTGGTGTGAGACAGGGGGATGTAATATCCCCGAAACTGTTCACAAACGCATTGGAGGATGTCTTCAAGACCCTGGACTGGTCTGAACGAGGCGTCAACGTCAATGGAGAGTATATTTCTCATCTTCGTTTTGCTGACGATATCGTCATCGTGGCAGAGTCATCGGAAGAGCTTGCGGAGATGCTGAACAGCCTAAATGAATCTTCCCGACGAGTTGGGCTTGGCATGAATTTGGACAAGACAAAAGTCATGTTCAACAGTCGTGTCATGCCACAACCGATATGCGTCGATGGCGTCCGTCTCGAGGTTGTGCAGGAGTATATCTACGTGGGCCAAACCATCCAACTTGGCTGGCATAACTTTGAGAAGGAGGCTAGTAGGAGAGTTCAGTTGGGCTGGGCGGCATTCGGCTAAGCTACGTCATGTCTTAACGTCAACTATTCCGCAATGCTTAAAGACGAAAGTCTTTGAGCAATGCGTCCTACCCGTGCTAACATACGCAGCTGAGACATGGACACTGACTGCGGGATTGGTTCACAAGTTCAAAGTCACTCAACGCGCAATGGAGCGAGCTATGCTTGGTCTCTCTTAGGGATAAGATCAGAAATGATTTAATCCGTAAGAGAACTAAAGTTACCGACATAGCCCGCCGGATCAGCAAGTTGAAGTGGCAGTGGGCTGGTCACGTATGTCGCAGAACCGATGGCCGTTGGAGCAGACGAGTTCTGGAGTGGAGATCGCGTCGGCAAGCGTAGCGTAGGACGCCCTCCGGCCCGATGGACCGACGACTTGCGGAAGCTGGTGGGAGCTGGATAAGAAAAGCGGAGGACCGGGATATCTGGCGCAAAATGGGGGAGACCTATGTCCAGCAGTGGACTGCGATAGGTTGAAGAGAGAGAGAAGAAGAAGAAGGGCATTTAGTTCCGACGAAGCGAAAGCAAAGTTTCGCATTTTCGCAGATAG
Organism: Leucinodes orbonalis; assembly: GCA_019425675.1. Classification (NCBI taxonomy): domain Eukaryota; kingdom Metazoa; phylum Arthropoda; class Insecta; order Lepidoptera; family Crambidae; genus Leucinodes; species Leucinodes orbonalis. The sequence goes on from PQWD01000176.1 coordinate 63,905, forward strand.
ACACATCACTCATGATCATCAAAATAGAAAGTACTTCCTACTAACTCAGAGAGCTGAAATTGGTACAGGGTTAGGGTTTAATGGCAACATAAAGGGAAAACTATAAAAACTTGGATAATCGAAGATCTGGAGTACCTGGTGACCCAATTAGATAACAAAAGAGCCCAGCCAAACTATAAGACATACTTTATTATTATGGTTAATTTTGTGTGACTTGCTGTTGAACATTCTTTATACGTAGTGGCTTTATCAAACCTACAATTGACTGTATTGAATCACCGTTTTCCAAGTGGCAAATTTTTATGTCAATAGGTAGCTTCTGCGTTCTGAGACAGATTGGTGCAATGTCATGGAGCGCCTGGTTTTGTATCCTTGTGTACTCTTCAACGGCCAAGTCCCACAACATTACCCATAATAATAAAGTTATCGCAGTAAGGAACCTTAGACTTGGCACGTCTTTGTCGTGATCTCATTACTTTTGAGTGATAATCAAGCAGCTCCATCGAGACTTGGCTAGAATTTTTACAGAATGTTATTGGGGATCCCTTATACAAAAACAACATTCATTTTATGCGTATCAATTGATGGCGAAAGATGGTATGGGTATTATCGTCTTGAATTAGCTTTTGTTGTCGTAGACGTTGTTGATTAAAATCTTTATCAATGTTTTAAGTTAAACGGCAAACAATTATTTATTAATAGCACCACATTTCAGCTTTATTTTTATGGTTCAAAGTGTACAGGACGGTCAGGACGCTCACCTAATTACGCTTGATCATGACAGAGTGTATTGATGAAGACTAACAAGGCTAAACAGTTATTACGATCCTCAATGCCGCACTGCGTCCGTCACTCGATACAACAGATGTTAGATCTTCATTCTCGGTAAATTTACTAGCTACATGCTGTCATCCCGAAACACAGAAGCACAACACACTTAGTATATTTTACGTGACATATTTGACACTGTGTGGTACCTACCCAGACGATTCAGTACTGAGTCTTCTATTTTAGTATACAAATTTATTTACTAAACCATTTATCGAACAGAAAGCAGAAGCAGTATCCCTATTTTGTATTCGTGATCCCGTCATGTAAATATACTTAACAAGTCACATATCCAAACAAAGTTTTTGCCTTAGTATTTTAAGGCTTACAATTTATTCATTCCAAGAGCGTCTCAATTTGCTCAGCCGTTCCCTTTTATTAAGGGCTATAAGAATATCTCTGTGTGAAAATGTTAACTTTATATTTAAAAGCGGCAGCTTACTGTGCATAAAGAAAAAAAAATATTTGATCTAGCACTCAATAACAAAACAGAAAAACAAAATTATTTTTTAACAGGAAAACAAACATCAATCATGCAACGGTATTTTTTCTCGACGGAAGCTTGTTTATGCCTGTTTTGTTATATTAAGCCTGTATTCCAGCTAAAACAACCTAAAATAACACGTTTACTACGTCTGCTACATAAATGTTTTTTTCACTAACATATGAAGCGTTTTATAAAAAAAGCCCAGGTAAAATCTTGCAAATATGTTCATCAAATTTGTCTTTTACTCTTGCTCGACTTAACATATTTAATTTAGTGATGGTAACTATTAGTTATTGGTAGAGCGTCGGTGGCTTAATGGTGTGGACTGTAGCCTTCCTACCGGGAAGGCTGTGGTTCCAATCCCGACACGTACCAATGTGTTTTCGAATTTTCGAAAATACATGTACGTTATCCGACGCTCTTACGGTGAAGGAAAACATCGTGAGGAAGCCTTCATGCACGCCTGCGAAGAGATTCAAAGGTTGTGTGTGAAGTCGTCCAATCCGCACTGGGCCCGCGTGGACGACTAAGGCCTAATCACCCTATACGGGTAGGCTCGTGCCCCTCGGTGGGGACGTTTAATGAGCTGATGATGATGAAGTATTAAAAGATTGCGTTGTCTGTACCTTGACCCTTAGACCTCCAATGATGCCTTAAGGCGGCAGACACAATAGATTTTCTATATGTCTGGATTTTTGACGTTCAATGGGTTAAATCCTAATATTTTATTTTGTGTTTGTTAAAGTGGCTTAAAGTAACTTTAGAAATTCAATATGATATCTAACTACTTCTTTTGTTAGACATTTGTAGTGAAATATACTATAAATATACTTGTTATTCTGTACAGTATGTTTATACATCTTCGTCTTAAGTACTAGAAGCAATTTCAAAGGTCACCTTTCTACTTCATTAAATTTGCAACCAAGATTTTCAAGTCATTAAACAAGTTCTGGAACTGTTCGGCAAATGTGCTTGACTTAGATATTAGTTAATCTTGTCTACATAGATACTCGTCTTCATTAACTGAAATTGAGCTCTAACTTATATCACTGATTACACATAGTACACTTAACATTCTATGAGGTCGTTTAGGTACATTTTATAAAAACTACTTAGTTATCTATTATTTTATGCAATGAAAAGTTATTCATTGATGGTAGAATAGAACATTGTATTTCTGCTATGTTTGAATTTTGTAATAATATTTTAATTCTATAAAAAAACCTGCCACTAAAAGTAAGTATTGTCGATATCATGATTTTATATTTTATAATTTCTTAATGGACTCCTCTTGAACTGTCTAGTCTTAAAAATTACCTGGTACTTCATTTTGAGGTCATCTTACTCTTAAAAGTGGTTATGCATTGGAACAAATTGTCATTTACTTCAATCGAAATGTTTCAAAACGGCAGTACCAGATACTGAATAACTTTTATTGGCATTACAAAAAATCTTTCCTAGTACGAAATCTTTTTAGTAAAATAGACTTTATAAAGCATCATCATCATCATCAGCTCATTAACCGCCGTAAGAGCATCGGATAACGTACATATATTTTCGAAAATTCGAAAACACATTGGTACGTGTCGGGATTTGAACCTCAGCCCTCCCGGTAGGAAGGCGACAGTCCACACCATTGAGCCACCGACGCTCTTTATAAAGCGTAAGCGCTTTATAAAAAAAGTTATATATTTTTTTTATAAAGCGCTACTTAGGAAATAGAGTCGTGTAGATATAAAAACTTCTAAGCCTGGAAAATGTTCGAACATAAAATTTTAACAGTTTTGTACCAACTCATTGTCGTTTTATGAGTGCAATTTTTCAGGCCGCCAGAGTATTCCCGAAAAATTGGGCATTATATTTATGAATGATATTTAAAAACAAAATGAAATTTAACTCAGTTTATAACTTGTGAAAATTGGAAACTTGTTTTATTATAGGGAAGGAAAAACACTGTAGTCACCTTAACGTTTATAATTTATATTGCGCGATATGTGGGGCTGTTTGCATCATACGGAAGGTAACTGAATGACAAAGAACTACGTACCTATTTGCAGACCTATTTGAGAATTGCGAATACAAAATTAATATAACGATTTCTACAACATGAAATCATGTTTTATATTTTCATCATCTATAGGCAGACATTTTACCGCCATCTCAACTGATGGTAAGTGATGATGCGGCCTAGGATGGATCATGCCTGCCTAGAAACAGTCTATTCATTCTTGCCTTGAAAACGGCCAGGTTGTAATGATCGGGGAACACATAAAAATATTAGCCCACAATACTAAGAATAATGACGTATTTCTATATTAATTACGAACTTAGACTATTTTTTTACTCCATGTAGAACATGATTTTGTATTAATCAAAGATAGCCTATGTGCTTTTCAATGGCTATTTTTGTGTATTTGCGTTGCGTTAGACTTGAGGCGACAAAGTGCGGAGGTCACACAGACGTAGCTATGGTTATTTTAGTATTTATATTGTAGGTATGTATTGAATCGCTCAGAAGCGATTACCACTTGCTTAGACCGCTAAAGCCAATACAGGTCGCTGTGGCAGTACAGCTCTAGGGTATTAGCATTGGTCGTAAATATTTTATGTCACGTGCCAGACGGTGAATGGCACAAGTTCCAACGTGAACTGTTAATGATCTTTGGATCTCTCTTCATTTAGTCATGGATATGCTAAGGGGATCTGGTAAGTTCTCTATGTACTTGGTTTAAATATTTAGTACAAATATATAGATTTATATGTGAATTGAGAAGATAATAGTTACATATATGGTATTCTAGACAATTCGGATTAGGTTCTGAACTTGTTATAAGTTTTTCATCGAAGATAAACCAAGAACCAGCTGCTGTCTGCTTAAGTATTCTTAATAAGTTTTCCAGGCGTATGGAAAGTAGATGGTATTTAGCTGTTGCTTATTTATTTGTTTAATTAGATACACTGACATAACACACAACATATTAGGAGTACACATTTTCCTTACAACTTTGACGTTAATAAAATAGGTGTCCACAGCATTCACCGATGACTATTATTTAATATTAAATACATGTCAAACTATACAAAAACTTATTAATGGAAAAATACAAGGTACTCAGAGAAACACACTAGAAAATATGAGCGGCAAGATCTGCGAGCTTATGACATGGGAATAAATTTGCAAAGTTATTACCTACATTTTTTAATAATCATGGTATATGGAATTGGATACCATACGACTTATTTTGGGCAAACTTTAATGTTCTTTTTAACCATTTTTAAAGTAAGTGTAATCGCAAATATGCCAGGCGTTTATTAGGCGAAGCGTACGTTGTCCATCAGAATTTGTTATTTCTTCGATCCGGCAAGATATGTTTTCCTTTAGTTCTATCACGAATAACATCATTTCTGATTCTATCCCTGAGAGAAACCAAGAGCAAAGCTCGCTCTATTGGATCGTAACTTTCAAAAGCATTTCTGAGTAAACTCACTCACTAGTAAAGCATTCTGTAGCGAACGCAGCTTTTGTGTCCTGTTTATGGTTTGCTATAATAAATTCTGACGGTTGGTTTAAACCCATCAATGATTATGGCAATTGTAAGCTTATTTCCAGCGGTAGACGTTATGACTTGATTATCAAAAGTATTCACAACACTACGCATATTATGAATACTGATAATAACAATATTAAATTATACTGCAAGAGTTTCGAGGAATTCAAACTAGTACCTAATTAATTCAAAGTTTAGAATAACTCCAAGCTTTACAAAGTTGCTGCGCATTGGAATCGAAATGAAAATGATCCTAAACATTGCAAGCCGGGAATTTATGCGGGAAGTTGCGGACTGTATACAACGGTAGTTAGTTAAAGTGATGTTAGTAGCAAATAAGAAGTTTGAGAGTCGCTGTAACGGATTGCTGGGTTTCAATAGAACAAGTTGAACTCGAGTGAACTATGCATTATGTTAAATATGTTTAGTTTTGAGCACTGTATTTGTGGAATATTCTAAACATAAAAATAACGTACGTTGTATGCACTCGTATCAGCTTTGTTATGATGTTAGTACGTTCGGGAAGGTATCTAATTTATTATGAAAATTATAGAACATTTATTTATTTTATGGTCAAATAAACGTTTAACAATAATACAATTTTCTATAAAATAGCTTTGAGTTTCGTATAGGTAATCAATATTATTAATTTATTATTTATAATAAGCATTTTGTATTAATTCATTCCCAAGCTCGTAAGTTTATATCCTATGAAAAATTTTGCCATTCATCTTGCTTGTAAAAAAAATAAAAGTATTAAGCCATAATCATCGTCCCAATGCTGGACACAGGTCTTACCGCACAGTAAGTGGGGAGATAATATTAGACCATGAAAATCTTATTTTTGTGATTTAAGTAATTACCTCATATCCATAACCTTATACCTATACCATACCCAAAATTTGTTTATCTATACTACACTACAGGGTGCAAAGAATTCAACCCTAAGTACCATAGCAAATGAACGACTCCATCAGAACTCCGCACATATATACATATACAATGTAGATATATATCAGTCCGGATATCGGCGGAAATAACGTTATCTGATTCGGAAGCGGCCGTCAGCTACCTGCCCAATTACTCGGCAGTCAGTTATAAACGGGTTGCTTGGACATGGGGTTTGACATCGCCCGAGGGAATAAGCAGTACCGAACTAGTGCCAGTTGTATTTCTTAATATTGTTGTGAATATACAAGTAAACCAGGCCTTTAAGAGGCTTGTAGGAGTTCTAACACCTTAACAAATTTATTCCGGTTCTCGAGCTCGTATTTTGAATGATAAAAGTGTACTGCTGATTACTATCGTATTTTAAATTCTTGAAAACAAATATAACTAGCTTCTCTCTTCAACCTATTGCAGTCCACTGCTGGATATAGGTCTCCCCCATTTTGCGCCAGACATCCCGGTCCTCCGCTTTTCTCATCCAGCTTCCACCAGCGACCTTTCGCAAGTCGTCGGTCCATCGGGCCGGAGGGCGTCCTACGCTACGCTTGCCAAGGCGTGGTCTCCACTCCAGAACTCGTCTGCTCCAACGGCCATCGGTTCTTCGACATACGTGACCAGCCCACTGCCACTTCAACTTGCTGATCCGGCGGGCTATATATATATTAAATCATTTCTGATCTTATCCCTAAGAGAGACTCCAAGCATAGCTCGCTCCATTGCGCGTTGAGTAACTTTGAACTTATGAACCAATCCCGCAGTCAGTGTCCATGTCTCAGCTGCGTATGTGAGCACTGAATGACTGCTTGCTTAGACTAGCTTAGCCCAGGATAAATAAATTAAAAAGTGGATACAATAAGCAAAGTGAAAGTACGCAGGACAAGTGATGTAAAATAGCGTATGTTTTAATCTATACTCCATTAAAGTCAAAGTCAAAGTCAAAACATTTATTTCAAATTAGGCTTACAAAAAGCACTTACGAACGTCAAAAAATATACAAAAATATAATAAAAAACGATTAAAATACTAAACGAGTTTTGATGCTTTGAAAAAAAAAAAGCGCTTCAGTGGTTTGGCCTGTTGATTATATAATGTACATATAAATAACGAAGACCAAAACAACAGACATAAAACATTACTTCATTCATAAATAACACTCAGATTTGACTGATAAATGAATTCCTCTATTGTGTTCGAAACTCATTAATTATAATTTCATACCTGAAATCAAATCATAGACTTTCAATTGAAGCTTGCCTATGATGAACAATAAACTAACCACATGCACAATCATGAAAAAATATTAACCAATAATTTCCAAGCCACTATGTGTCACGTTGACTTATTGATATATTTATGACATAAAAATATTCATTAAACTTTTTACCTTAAGGCGTCATTAAAAGGGTACAAAATCAAAATAAAAAGGACGAGCATACTACTATGTCCCTTTGACATGTAGTGAGTGACGTGATTATGAATGAAAATTTTGCCCAATTTACACTATGAGAATGAGAAAAGCGGGGGACCGGGATATCTGGCGCAAAATGGGGGAGACCTATGTCCAGCAGTGGACTGCGATAGGTGGACAATTTTCGAGTGAGATTGTGCAGCTATTTAGTTTGTTTATCTTAAGCTTCAGCTTAAAAATATCAGCCGTAACACGACATATCGTGTTGATGACGTAATGTTATACGTCGCCATTTTGTCTGGAAACATCCGTTTGCTTTGAAATATCTTGAACACGCCATCCAGTTGTAGCAAAAGTTGTTGTTCTGAAATCCTATTATGTCGAATTGGAGGCGAGCACGTTTACACGAGCTTGCTTAATAGTATTGCATTTTCATTTATTTATCTTAAAGACGTTCAAGGAATCCCTAGGGGAGTGGGTATATAGATTTTGGGCCGCAATTATGTCATCAGGCCTGATTGACATGACGACCCTTATGTCACTTTGTTATGCAACTGTAAATTTGGTATGTTTAATGATATTTAAAATGGTAATTGTATAGTACAACTAGCGTTTGCCAGCTGCTGTACTCGCGTTAAGAAGTAATATTTTTATATACAATTTTATTACCTTAGGAGTGAAATTTATCCAAATCGTTTCTTAGGGGAAGCCTACGTCATAATAGCGTGAGGCATGCAACGTCTCAGCCTGATCGGTTTAAAATTGACACAATTTCGTACAAACTTTCATCCCCAATTGTATCCCCTAGGGGTACGAATTGATCAAAATTCTTTCTTAGCGGATGCTTACGATAAAACATCTACCTGCATGCTAAATTTCAGCCCAATCCGTCTATTGGGTTTGTTTGGGCTGTGCGTTGATAGATCACTATGTCAGTCAGTCACCTTTGAGTTATATATATTTAAATTAATTGTCTAATATAGTTATCAATCGTCAAGAGTCGTCAAGAGCGTCGGTGGCTCAGTGGTGTGGACTGTCGCCTTCCTACCGGGAGGGCTGAGGTTCAAATCCCGACACGTACCAATGTATTTTCGAATTTTCGAAAATATATGTACGTTATCCGACGCTCTTACGGTGAAGGAAAACATCGTGAGGAAACCTGCGCACGCCTGCGAAGAGATTCGAAGGTTGTGTGTGAAGTCGTCCAACACGCACTGGGCCCGCGTGGACGACTAAGGCCTAATCACCCTATACGGGTAGGTTCGTGCCCCTCGGTGGGGACGTCTAATGAGCTGATGATGATAGTTATCAATCACCATAAAGCACGAATGAGTGCAAAATTGTACTACTGACATAATTACGATAATATTGGTGCACTTTAAAATTGGAATGTTCGGGGTCCAGCTCGTGGTTATTTATATCGGATGAAGCTCTGGCCAGCCGCCATTATGGACTTCACTAAAATGGTACGCAAGAGTTGACACTCATTGTGTAAGACCTTTGTGCAGAAGTGAACTTCGTATGTCTGCATAGCTGTAGTCGTTGCTTCTAAACTAGTACTACTACTCTACAAGGTAATAATGAAATTGAGAATAAATATTTTATAATCGCTTTGTGGCGAAGCATGGCTATGGGGAAATTCAAACCGTAAATTACCACGACGGCTTTGCTTGTTGGGTGTTAATGACTACCATCCTTAGATAATAGCCGAGACCAAAGACTTAACGTGCCTATCACAGAATGCACCTAGACACATACCTATATAAATATATATAGCACTGAGTGTGTGTCTGAAGGTTAAAGAAAGATTTTTGATGATTTTTTGCTGTTGTACTAATGTACGAGTAACTCAGTGTTTCTCCGAGGAGTGACGGGTCAGGTCATCACGTTTACTTCTTGTTCTAAGTACATCGGAATGCATATAGTCTTTTATATGCGTTTGTAAAAATCACTATTTTGTACGAAGAATAGAAATTATTCGGAAGCAAAAATATAAATGCTACCTAAATGGTGACTGTAATGAATCCTAAATTATAAGGTGGTGGGGTGTAATAGCTTTGCGGTACCGATTAGGGGTTAGTGAAGTTACTGCCGCACACAGGCCGGTGTGGCCTCTTAAAATGTCATTAACAGTAGCCACTCCGGTAAGGGTCAGTTTGTTACCAGTTAACGGTATAAGTGAGATTTCAGATTGAATCCCGAACAAGATTTTGTATATTTTATGTTTCGTGCCATGCATTTTGTGTGTTTTTGCCATGTATTTTGATTTTGGCTAATAATGACACACCTACAAGAATATTAGTACTCAATATATTGGTTTTTGTAGTACACGGATTTGAAATTAATATTTAAAAATAATAATAAAAATGTACAGTTACTACAAAAACTTAATCTATAGGACAGTTTTTTTTGAGTTTGACAATTACCTTGTAATTAATTCAATTTCATGTTTCTATTTTTGCAATTATTGACGATATTAAACCCGTAAACTGTAATTTATCTGTCTTTATTGAAGTTATATTTAAGATTAAAATATATATTGCGAGATTTCAAACGAGACCAATGAAACTAGGGAAAAAGTGGATACGAGTTATGAGTTTTATAATACGCCTTACAGAAAGATTATTAGATTAAACAAGTGAAAAATACTGTGAAGTGCGTACCTGCCAAACATTAACAAAGAATATTCAACCTTACGCTTCTTAACTTAAGGATTCCAGTGATAAACACATTGGGATCAGTGAGACGAATTTGCATCTATAAAAATAAATGACTCTGAGAATACGACTGTACCAAAATCCGCGGTTAGCTTGAATAGCTGCAATTTCTTAAAGCCACATCCGCTTAATCTTGTCTTAGTAGCATTTCGCCTCGGATAGAATGTAAATCTTTTGGAGACGTTAATATGTCTACCGCGCTATTACTGATTCGGTTTTTATTTTCCCGTGACAAGTTTTCTGCTATACATTGTTCGGATATTTTTGAAGCCCTTTGACCATTATTGGCTGGTTCTCGACTAAGATTGGCTTTGCTATTGTGCAATTTGTTGCCTATAATTTCATCGTATGTCAGTTAAAAGTGAACTCAGAAGCCATATAGTTAGAAAAAACGCACAAGATTAATGAAGTTGAACCCATTTAAAACCTTTTATTAAATTTAAAAATGTATTTTTTGTTTTTATTTAACTTAATTATGAACACACGTGGGTTCAATGTTCGATTCGATTCACAGAATACAAATACAAAGTTTCAACAGTATAATTCTTATAGTTTCGAAGAAAAAAGGGTGTGACATACATGACAGACAGACAAACATGACGAATCTATAAGAGTTCCATTTTTGCCATTTGGCTACGGAACCCTAAAAACTACAATAATTCTACGAGCGCTAACCTGTAGTTTAACCTGCAGTGCTCTAACATTAATTACTTCCATTGAAACTTCAGCCATTGCGGTTCATTGACATGGGAATTTTAAATCGATGCACAATGGTGCAGTCAGTGCGATGAAATTGCTAAGTATTTTGCAACTAATGAAGCCATTAAAGTTACTTTTATATGAGGAAAACATGATACTGCATATATAATACAATGATAGCAATATGAGATCCAGTCAAAAAATGATTTCTCAAGTTAAGAAAAAGCAAATATACATGCGGCTATAATAAGTATCAGCAATTAGTCATGTCCATGGTTGCGCATTTTATTTTTACTAAACACGTGGCTCTGGTCTGATGGGGGTTCTATTCGAGACCAGAATTTATATAAGATGCACTACACAATCTCTTCAACCTATCGCAGTCCACTGCTGGACGGTCTCCCCCATTTTGCGCCAGATATCCCGGTCCTCCGCTTTTCAATCCAGCCTCCAGCGACCTTTTGAAAGTCCGGAGGACGTTCTACGCTTGCTACGAGACGCTACTCAATAAACAGGTTAAATTTAAAATCAAAATTGAAATCAATATTAGGCAATGTATTTAACAAAGCATAGAACAGGTTCTGTAAAACACTCATACGAAGAACAAATTAGGTTCGAGATGAAGAGAACATGCAATAAAGAAAAAAACACGATTCAATTTAGAACAAAAATTTTGTGTTGTTTTGTCAAGTGGATCTTCCTCAGCATTTATGCTTTGACAGCATAAATAAATATCTGTTCAAGAGCTGATTTTCTGATGTGGACCTACCGGGATACCAGCTCAGAGGGACTACCGCGATATGTTACAACACTAGTGCAAATGCTGTCGTATCATTAAAGTAATACTGTTTTAAGAAATGGCGATACCCCACTGGTATTCTGATAGGCGCTCGTTAATACAAGGATAAGTGGCGCATAAAAAACGTAACAAGATGTACAAAATACTGTACAATTATTCAGAGTTATGTCAAACTTAAATTAAACGTCGTTCAATATACGTGGCCGTCGGCTAAGGTCACGGTGTTCTAGGCCGAATATTCCCCAAATGATTAACCGTGGACTGAGTGTATTGATTCTCGACAAATAACGTCCGTTTGCTACAGTAAGGCGGGGTATCTGGTGTCTGTCACCAATTTTAATAATTGCTCATAGTCTTGTCAGAGGAATAGACAATTTTTTTTCAAGCAAGGAGAAAATGAAATGTTTTTTTTTCAGGCAAAAGAACCATAATGAACATCATTGAAATTTAAAAATTTAAAAAAATGGACATTCAATAAATCTTACATTATTTAACATAACATTCAAAATGGCTACAAAAAGATTTAAAAAAATACATAATATTGTTGAAATTACATTATTAATAAGATTAAATATATATATACTTATATATGTAAAACTTTGACGTTTTATCGGTTTATTCTGACAGAACAAGGCAAAGGAATACTAATCTTAAGCCTAGTAAAAAACGCAGCACACACTCCTTTTTATATTTTAGTTATTTTCTATTATGTGTTAATATGTTTTATTTTAACGGTTAATGTATAATGTATATTTTTATTAATAATAATCATTAATAATTATTCATACGCGTATATATAATATAGTTAATCTAATTGTCACTCGGGCTCTTGTCATATATCAGCGCTGCCGCGGCCACTCTAAATCATATTATATAAACACACGTAACATGCGGCGGCTAAGCTGAGATGGGGCCCTTTGACCACATTATTTACTATTTATTTTTCATTCATATATTATCTATATTATTTATTCCTTTAATTACATTTGTTTTTTTTATTAGTGTATTTCTTCTTTGTAAATTGTAATTGTTATTTGTATCTTCTATGTTAAACTGTATATTCGTGTTTTTTGTGTGGTCAAATAAACGTTTTTCTATTCTTTCTATTCATATACTTAAATAAAAGCACTCATAAACTGAATAGAAATTTGCTACGTAAAACCTAATAACAAGTTCAAATTGCTCAACCTTAAAGGGTTTTAATACAAATCTTCTATAAATATCCCGTTTAGTGGTTCTATTTCCGAGCCAGACAGTACAGATTTATATTCACTCTGCCCTGATGCATTGTACTAGATATAAGCGTAAATAGAAGGTTTTGTTCAATACATCTAATAAAGTTGTTCTAGCAAAATGAGTAACATGTTTAAGTTTTATTATTATTGCACTTGGTTTTACAGTAAACATGTGGATAACATGCGTATATACCCCAATTCAACCTGATATTTCACACATTTAATTTTATTTCTTAAGGTGAAGGAAATCATAGTGAGGAAACCTGCACACGCCTGCAAGAGATTCAAAGGAAGTGCTTTAAGACCATTCAAAAAACTGGGCCTGCGTGGACGACTAGGCCTATACACCCTTTACAGAGAGGCTCGTGCCCTCGGTGGGGACGTTTAAAGACCTGATGATGACGAATATATTCTGTGATAAAATACAACGACCAGTATAGGCTTATTAGCTTGAGATCACAGACATCAGAATATACATGGGAAAATCTGTGCTTGAGATGATGAGATGTAATACATTCATTATTGAATATCAGAAAAACAGAAGGGGAGATTGATCCATATTGTTTTAATAGTCGAGACGTCGGCTACTCACCAAGGTTCCGGTTCGATCCTGGTTTACAAATATTACTACTTATCAATTTCCGCTTTATTCACGCTATTTCCCCCGCGTAACGAGCGTGGTGATTCTAGTAAAACCCTTTACTGTTTGTGAGAAGGTGTTCTAAGTCCAGCTGTGAACTGTACGGCAATTAAGTGAATATAAAAGTTCATACGATACAATACGAGTATCAATACCCATTTTAAAACAATTAGGTTTCACAAATTTTCATTTCAACTTTTGCATACACAATTTTGTGGACGTACAAAATGAGGACTGTTTAACGAAGCGTTTGCGTATGGGAAATTATATTTATCACGTGGAATAAAACGCTAAAATTGGACGACAAGGGCACCCTCAGACTGAACGCTTAACGAGATTCGTGTGCGGGTTTATTTAGAAGGATGTAGTGAAAAATTTAATAAAAAACAAGCGTATTGTCTTAGTAATGTTTATTTGGCTATACAACTACGTAGACAAAGCTGAATTAGTAGTTTGTATTATCCAGAATGTTCTATCACGAAACCGTACCAATGATTTTTAGAAAAATAATATGTACGTTACCGACGCTCTACGGTGAAGGAAAACATCGTAAGGAAACCTGCGCACGCCTGCGAAGAGATTAAAAGGTTGTGCGTGAAGTCGTCCAATCCGCACTGGTCCCGCGTGGACGACCAAAGCCTTAACAACCTATACGGGTAGGCTCGTGCCCCAGGTGGGGACGTTTAATGAGCTGATGATGATAACTTCAACATAAATCATGCTGAAGTTAGTTGTCATTGTCATATGAATTTAAGCAATTGGTGACAAAAGCGAAGGACATTTCAGGAGTCTTTGGCCAGAAATACGATAGGGTTACAAAGTATAGCTTTCCTGTCAGGTAGGCTAGGGTTTTCTGCCGAATAGCTTTAAAATATCTGTGAAAAAATGTATGTATTCCTCGCAAATAATATTTAAATAAACTGATGATAAAAAAAAATCACCGTAAGAGCGTCGGATAATTTCGAAAATTCGAAGATACATTGGTACGTGGCGGGATTTGAACCTCAGCTCTCGAGGCAGGAGGGCAACACTAACTAATACATAGGGAAAGTTAATGCGTTTATCTTAATGAACCAGGGTAACCACAATCTCTTAAAACATTGTTATAATGATACGCCAGCATTTTTGTACCAGAAAAGACGAAGTAATATTATTGTAACACTGTTTTAAGATATGGCGGTATCCCCCCTGTTCTGTATAACACTGCTTATGTAGATACGTATACTGTCTGTCCTGAAGACTATGTTTATGAACTTAAAAACCTTATTCTCTTATCCGAACCCCTTACAAAAACAGTTATTTGAGCTTGCTATTTCTCTTCCAAGCTGAAGGGTTGAGATGCAATTAACGGATCCGATGATAAGACATGATGACCTCTCACGAGTTTGCAAACAACTGTAATTTAGTTACGTATATAAACGAAGTTATAATCTTAATGTAATGGTAAATTATGTAATAAAATATGTGTATATATAACGCATTAATCTGCCCAGTTCTTATAAGATTGGTATTAATTGGCATATATAATAGGACTTATTATGAGATATTGTGCTTTATAAATTGATAAATAGTTAATATTTGTAAGAAGTAAAAAAAATACTATGATTTTATTCAGGAACTATATAAAAAACAGTACGGGATACAGTAACGAGAACAATTTTGAATACTCAGCTGTCTATTTTACCAGGCTGTTGTTACATGAACTGCTGTACTTACGTTGAAATTTTCACAGATGATATATTTCAGTTACTTCTATATCAAAAGTTAATTAGCAACCTTATTAGAGCTATAAAACACAATTTATGATTTTTGCAATTTTGTTCAATAAACTATTACACTAATTTCAAATTAAGATTCCGTCTACAGAATCTATACCAAAATGAAAAAAAAAATCAGTTTATTTCACCATGTGCTTCATTTTAATGTTACTTACTTTAAAGTTCTGTTACTTAAAGTAACCTAAATATACAACCCAAACATCACAACGATGTAATCTTAGGAAATTCAATAGTAAGCCACAACAAAAATATAATAAAAGCAAGTCTTTTGTAGGCATATAGGTACCAATACCTTTGTAAATATCTAAGATCCTTTGTGTACCTCCAATGTTAACTTTAATTTTTATTCAATACACGTGCAACCTCCTTAAAATATCGGCCCTTACAAATACG
>PQWD01000176.1:83103-102274 GCA_019425675.1 Leucinodes orbonalis
CCTCTACGTTTTGCATCATTGGTCGGTTTTGGCCTATATAACGCTAGGGTAACGCGTAGGCTCGCTTTCTGTCATACTTATATTAAAAGAGCGAAAGTTTGTAAGTGTATGTTTGTTACTTTCATGTCTTAAAGCTGAAGCGATTTTAATAACATTTCATATGTAGTCAGCGTATAACCTGGATAAACACGTACGCTACGTTTTAATGCTTGAAAGATATTTTCAATCTTATACCGCGAGTAACGCAGCGAGGCACAGCTATCAGACTTTATGACGTACAGTCACCTATGTACCATTTTTTTATTTGGGGGTTTTTTATTCGTGTTGATATTAAGTACAGAACCTTGAAGCCATGTCTTCTTAGTAATTGCGGATCTTCATTATAATATTTGTCGCTACGCTTCTTTTTTGTACAAAGGTTCATCAGGTTTCTCAACATTGTTGCGTGTTGTCGCCCCAACACTTGCGATGTCGCGTGACACAAAATTAGTTTAGCGGTCTGCCCGTATTTTTGTTCCCGGCTCAAATCGGCGAAGCAGTGCGATTATTGTTTTGTTCTCACTAAACGTGCTTTGTAAATGCGAGTTTTAAAACTGGAAATGAATTAATTTGTGTACTAATTACTGGTTTGCTTATTTCGGTAAGTTTTTGCATAACCTTATAGTTCAAATCGTAAAATGATTCATAATTTAAGCCAAAAATGTCAAAGTCAAAAGCCATTTATTTCAAATTAGGCTCACAAAAAGCACTTATGAACGTCAAAAAATATACAAAAAAAAACAATTAAAATACTACACTAAAAATATGAATTTGAAAAAAGCGCTTCAGTGGTTTGGCCTGTTGAGGAGCCTGTTAAGGACTTCGTAATTCCTATTAGATTTATATTTTAAATTTATGTATATATAGGTAGTAGTTAGCAATGTAGCGGGCCGATGAATCTGTAGTCCATCTGCGGCCAACAGCAGTACAGTTCGGAAAAAGCAGATAGCCCACCTGATATTAAAAGGCAAATCATTATCATCATTATTACAACCTAGAACGTATACTGCTGAACAAAGGCCTCCCCGAATGATTATCACGCGGACTGATCCCTTGCAGTTGACATCCATCTGCTACCCGCCACCTTAACAAGGTCATTAGTCCATTTGGTTGGGGGTCGCAAATATCGTAAGATAACTTTGGTAAGGTACTATTTCTGGATCAGCAACTTGAAGGTTGGTCACTTATGTTGCACGTCCGATTGCCGTTAGAGCAGTCGAGTTCTGAGGAGCGCCTTGGAAAGCGTAGTATACACCATCCGGCCTGATGGACGGACGGCTTGTTAAGGTCACTGGTGTTCTGAACAATTATATTCTGTATATATAAAACTAGATACGCCATCCGTGCCTCAAAACGAACCGCCGAAGAGAGTACAGTGTGTACTCTTTTTTAGGTAAATGTGTTCGAAATTCGAAATATGTGTATGAGTGCTGTCACTGCATTCGGAACACTTTTTTCGATTGTTTTGTAAGCATATATATACATAATTTTTTACATCATTGGTTCTGAATGATTTTTTCTCTTTATTTCGTGTGGACATTATAACCGCAAATGACCTTCACAGCTTCACCGGGTAAGTGGCGAGCGCAGATGGCTCTCAGCCAAAACTGGTTAAGGAAAGCGTTGGCCCGGGATATCTGATTAAATGTAAAGGAATACAATGTCTAGTATTGAACTGAGATCGATTCTAGTTCTTAATATGCTATTGAAAGTCAGCCATTCTTTGACGACCCATTTGGTGTTGCGGTTGAGAGGTCGACTGCAACACCTTGGGTTCCAGGTTCGATCCCCGGGCAGTACAAACATTTGTGTGCATGAACATGTCTGTTTGTAATGGTCTGGGTGTTTCCTATGTATAATATGCATGTATTGACAAAAAAATAATTTAAGTATGTTTATCCGTGTTTAGTACCCATAATACAGGCTTCACGCTTAACTTGGGGCTAGATGGCGCAGTGTGAATGTCAGTGGATATTTATTCATTTTGAAAAACAAACGCCTGCACTCGATATATCAGCATTATGACGCGTTCGCTCGTAAGGGGTGATTTCTCGCGACTAATTTTATTTATTGCCCTCGTTGTAGCCACAACCAGCCGCCCAATAAAACCATTGAATCAAAGAGAAAAACTGCGCTCCGTTCTATAAATATTTTATTTCTGATAGTGAGGAGTCGGGTGGCCATGGTTTTCGTGTAGATGTGGATATAACCTCGTTATTGAAAGAGAGCAATACATTGTAATTAAGCTTTTGAAAAGTTTTTTTTAATAAAGAAATGTTCGGCTATTGAAAAAATATAGATGAATACAGTATAAAATATACAGTGCAATAGAGTAGAGTTTTATTTTTTAAAATAAAGTAAACCTTTCCAAGGCAGTGGTCAGTATATTCGCACCATAATTTCAACTTCATTCATTCATAATAGAGTTCAAATCAAATTGCCATTATAGGTCAAATATTTCTTTATTTAGGAATTCCTCTATTTGCATCATAGAGAGTTAACTCAGTTACTACAAATAAAATTGTGCCGATTTGTCATGATTTCCTATCATGGGAAAAATTGATCCCGAGCGATAATTTTAATTGCCGTACCAATAACAACAACCGACATAAATTATCCTCGTGTAATTTACCCATAATGGTCACCCTACACCGGGAGCCCGAGAACTTTTACTAATGCGTGCTAGTCAAATGGACTCCAGGGTGACCCTGCGCCGGATAAACTACCCTAAACCCCAGCAATAGGGTGCAATATACGTTGCAAATGTTTATATTATAAATAACGCGAAGCTTCGTCTGCCACTCATGCATATGGAAATTGCGACTTAGGTCATAGAATAAATACGTACTCGTGATAGTTTTATTGGCCACGGCACTTTGAGTTCGGCTGAAATTGTGGCGGGGGATATCGAGTGGGGAGATTTATTTGCGGGGGAGTTAAATTATGCGTCACTACAGCCTTGCTTATCGTGAGCGAAGTGTGAAGGTATATAATGGGTTTCTCACTTAAACCTTTTGTGGTGGTATCGTTTATTACGTCTTACTGAAGGGTACATGCCTTCTCGCACAGCTTTGGGAAGATTGGGCCGTAACCCACCACGCGGGCCCAGTGCAGGTGAGTTTTTAAGGTTACCATGCCAAGATAGTGTAGAGTAGGTCAGGACCGGCGCATTAATGTGCCTTCCTATTGGAATCAGGGCGTATTTTTAATAACAGCGTTGAGTAGAGTTCTTTAATTATGTAATCAACGGACCAACATAATTCATTATAAAGTTCGTTAGACGTAAGAGAGCATAGCGCCACCACAAAGCAAGCAAATAAACAATAAAAAACATTGTAGGCAAGACATCACCTATTTACGGCGGAGAAAGGTGGTAGAAATAATAATGCTAGGACTATGATTTTTACTCCTCTTCCTTGTCTCGTCTTCTTGTCGTCCAAAGCCTTCTTGTCGTTCTAGTGATTCATTCCGTCTCGTCAATTGTCTTAATATCTTTTCCTATATGTCAAAGTGTCCATCGTATCGGCCAGTCATGTCTGTCGAAGGAGGCTGGACGCCACGACAATGTATAATAAGTTTATATTTAAAAAGAAACGTATATAATCTTTGTATGAACTAAGTTATTCTTATAATACATTTTGATGAATAGAAGAAGCTCTGACATGAAAACACACACAAAAAATAATTATTTTTGACACTTTGAACGCCAATGACTCATAAAAGCGTCAGAAACAATAGATTTTCTTCTCTGTGTGGATTCTTGACGTTGAAAGGGTTATATTAACACAACTGAAATATCAAACCCGGAACAAGCTATTTCTGTTATCACGATAACAAACTGTTGAATGTATACGTACTATCGCATTCGTGTCAAACACACATAACATCACAGCATCCCCCAAAACGACATGTGACGAATTTCAACTGAGCACGCGATGCAGGAATAAAGGAACGCTTTTAGACGTCATCGCCTTTTAATTATAAGGCATGCGGTAGCGACGTATAATGCAAGAACCAGCGTAATGTTGTAATATAGTTTGTGATTCAGTTGTAGGTACTTGTTGTAAGTGAAACATTTGCCTGCAAAAAAGATATGGTTTGATTTTACTAGGTGGTAGGCTCGGTAGTAAGTCGTCTAGATAGGTACTACAGCTGTGCCAAATATCATTCCGTAAATTAAGGAGTTTTTATTTCGGGATGAAGCACTGTAGTTAGTTAAAATAACGGGCACGGGAGATCTAAAACCTTAAAAGACAGTGTTGATGGAAAATAAATACCTACTTGTATCTTCTTTTATAATTTCCTTCAGCATGATAGATAGATAGATAGATATTGCGTTTAATTATATCACCAAAAAAACAATTCAAAATATATAGACGTTCTGATGTGTGCGTCGCGGCGATATAAAAAGGCCAGAGCTCAGCGATAGGTTTACCATTGGCAAACCACTGATTTTCTGCTACAGCCAAAGTTACAAAAACAACCATCAACAATTGACACTAACGTGATTATTATTAATAAGTAAAAACATTTAAATTTTAATAGCATGGTCATGGTCAGGCGTATCACTAACCACCAAGTGAGTAAACTAAGCGTCCCGTTCACTTAATGTCAAGAAAAAGAAATGAGACTGAAACTGTGCATTAAGAACCTAACCGGAAAATTGTCATTAGAATGTCTGAAAATAAAATCGTTAATCCGGAAGTTGACACCACAAATCTTTGACGTACTTTTTATGAACTGTCAAAAAGGAATGTTTCCATATATTTTGTATGAGATTAGTGATATGTGACGTCATTGCTCAATATCATCAATTGACCTTATATTTATTGGTTTCAGTGTATTTAAAAATACAATATTGCAAATAAATCAATGAAACGACGTATAAAATAAGGTACGCTCTTATAAAAATTAAGTTCGGTATTTTATTGCGGGTGGTGGAAACTACCGGATTCAAGAATACGCTTCATCACAATCAGCTCATTAAACGCCCCCATCGAGGGGCACGAGCCTACCCGTATAGGGTGATTAGGGCTTAGTCGTCCACGCGGGCCCAGTGCGGGTTGGACGACTTCACGCACAACTTTTGAATCTCTTCGCAGGCGTGCGTGGAGGTTTCCTCACGATGTTTTTTCTTCACCGTAAGAGCGTCGGATAACGTACATATAATTTCGAAAACTCGAAAACACATTGGTACGTGGCGGGATTTGCACCTCAGCCCTCCCGGTAGGAGGGCAACAGTCCACACCATTGCGCCACCGACGCTCCAGAATACGTTTACTAGATGACAATTACAAAAGTCTACCGTTAGGGAGGATTTGTGTGAAGTGTGTTCTCGTATTAATAACGTGGCACATGAGTGATGGCTGAAAACAATTAGTTTTCGCTTCATTGGCGTATACCGTGTAAACCGTGTCGGGCCTTGACCCTTTTGTGCTGGGGCATAATGGCGTCTATTTCTGTTCAAATGTTAACATCATTAGTCTCATGTTTAAATACATTGTTGAAAATCTTTGTACCCTTTAAGTACTTATGGATGTATTTTTTTCATTTGACGACCCATTTGGTATAGCGGTTCAGACGTCGACTGCAACACTTAGAGTTCCGGGTTCGATCACCGGGCAGTACAAACATTTGATTGCATGTACATATCTGTTTGTAATGGTCTGGGTGTTTAAGTATATGTATGTATTTCCAAAAAAACGAATATAAGTATGTTTACCATTTGCTTAGTACCCTAACTACAATCTTCTCGCTTAATATGGGGCTAGATAGCGCTGTGTGAGTGTCAGTGGATATTTATATTTAAAAAAAACATTCGATGGGGACACCTTACATCAGTTATTATTTTGTTTAAAATTGTAAAGCAAATAAAAAACAATGAATTAATCTCTTATTCGGCTAACCAGGGTTAACACGTTACGATATAATTAAAAACGTTGCAAAACAATAGGGCGTGCAAACAATAGTCATGGCCGCCTTTTGGCGTTCAGGGATGATTTACAGTGAACGCTTTGCGGCGTACACACTCGTATACTGATAAATAGACGCGAGACTACCGCCCGATAATTAGTGACGTGTGTGCGGATTTAATAACTCGTGTAACAAGGTGCGTTTATACGGTAGGATTTGGAAAATTCTAAAATAGATTATAATTATGTTTTATTCTGTTTATTTTGGTGTTGAATTTCATTGAATCAAAAATAAAAAGGCAAACCCAATGTGAAATATTTTTCTATATAAAATCAGTGTCGCTAATTTACGTCTGATACAAAATTTATTAAAAGGCAATAATTTCAAAATTTATTACAATGAACAATTTAAATCATACTCTACAAGTTTATCATTAAACTATGCTGAAAATTATGTATTAGTGCTATACCTAAACAATCTTAATTTGCCTTTAAGTTGTAATGGCATGGGAACCGTATATTTTTATAAGTTTTAAGACATGATCCGACGGATGCCTACGCCATCGCTTAAATTTTATATTTTACACGTGATATCTTAATAAAAAAATATCAAAGCAAACTGCTTGCACTTCTTTTTAGTTATATATAAAACTGAAGAAATGAAAAAGCATTACATTTGGTTTTAAGCAATTGATAAGATCTAATCACGATTTTCATAAGACATTTCCATTGAGCTTAAGAAATTTATAAGACGAAGTGAGCCCGCTTCTAAATGCTAAGTACAAACAAAGTTTTTTTTAAATTTATTTTTAATGTCAAGCAATCTTTACAGTACTGCAAAACAAAGTTGTTTTCTTTTTAATTAATTTTTAATATCAAGCAGAAGATTGCTTGTCATTAAAACTATGCTGCAAGATAATTAATAAATGGTAAAATATCAGGCCGCCGTTTTCTTGCGGTGATGGCGGATTTAATTTATCACCATCAGTTCATTACGTCCCCGCTGAGAGGTACGAGCCTACCCCTATAGAGCCTTAGTCGTCCACGCGGGCCTTTTAATTTATTCGTAGGTGTGCGCAGGAGGTTCACAGTGTTTTCCTTCACCGTAGAGCGTCGGATAACGTACATAATAATTAAATACAAGAATGTAAATTCAAGCATTAATTATTGGAAGCAATCAAGATATTTAATTGTTGCACTGCTTGGTACTCCTTATTATTATTTCACTTGGATTAAACTTATATTATACATACGGCTCAGTTTGTAATTCTAGGACTATTTCAAAACAAATCTATCGAACTCAGTCTAGTTGACTATCACTGTATGCGCCTATTAATTAACAAAACTTTCAAAGTCAAATTGAAAGAGAACCCTCACATTTTTCTATTTAACCAAATATGTTATACAACCAATCAATGTTTCAAACGCAAGCGATATTTAAAACGTTCCAATTCCGTACCAATAGCGCTGTTCTGTAGACATTTTAAATATTTGCCCGGTTGCACTATATTTTTAGGCGTTCTTAAACAAAATATATTTGAAAGGCCCGCAAGGTCTCATATAAAACTGGGTATATCGTGCTTTGTAAACATGCCGTTTGGATACCGTATTTGCTTACCGCGGCCGCTCGTCAATCACGCTCCGAAAGCTGACTGTGCATTTCAATTTAAAGCTTTGCACACATCTAAAGATGTTTTTCGGTTACACCACAAAATGAAAATGAGTTTCATAAAAATATTCTTTCTCTTTTTTCAACCAAATGTAGTCTACTCCTGGACATAGTCTCAAACAATGTGTGCCAGATATCCTGGACCTCCGTTTTCCTCATTCAACCTTCACCAGCGATCTTTCGTAATCGTCAGTCCATAGATTGTTGTCGTTAAGAATCCATGGTCCACAAGAAAACTCGTATGCTCCAACAGTCATAGGTTCTGCGATATACATGACCAGCGAGCTATGTCGGTTACTTTAGTTCTCTTACAGATGAAATCATTACTGCATGTAGCCCTAAGTGAGACACCGATCATTCTCGTATCCGGCTCCATTGCTATGTTTCTATAAAAATATTATAACCATGTATATTGTGGACTGTCGCCCTCCTACCGGGAGGGTTGATGTTCAAATTCCACCACGTACCAATGTGTATTCGAATTTTCGAAAAATATATGTACGTTATCCGACGCTCTTACGGTGAAGGAAAACATCGTGAGGAACCTTCACGCACGCCTGCGAAGAGATTCAAAGGTTTAGTGTGAAGTCGTCCAATCCGCACTGGGCCCACGTGACGACTAAGGCCTAATCACCCTATACGGGTAAGCTCGTGCCCCTCGGTGGGACGTTTAATGAGCTGATGATGATAATAACCATGCCACCACTTCGCTATGATATCGCTTCCAATCGCAATGCATCATGCTCCCGCTAGACGACAAGCCTCGTCCATCGGCCAACAGAAATTAAGACTAACGATTCGCCTTAATGCGGCCGGTTTTAATTTTAATTTGGAAACAGATTCCCCTTAACGACGAACATTCGCGGGCTCCAGCTTCGGACTGTGCAATTATGGAATAACTTAATATATTATATACGTTTGCAAACGACATTTATGCGACGCGGTAACGATTTATCTCAGAAATGGCTTGAATTATCTGAGTCAGTTGCATGAAGTCTATCAGCGTATATATTCGTATGAAGACTTGGGTATGCATGAGATATTGTTTTTTATGATGCTCAAGATAACAATTAAGATTACATACGTCCGAATATTCATAAGTACATATAAGAAGAGCCATGACTATTTAAAACTACTAATCCACAACCCATACCTGACCTAGTCGATGTGTAAGTTTACTTTTTTCGATAAAAGTTCACAAAACAATTATTATATGAAAGACAAAACATAAAAACGCTCATGTGCTTTTTGCCTGCAGAAAAAAGCGCCAAAAAATAGTTTATTTTAATAATGACAAATTTGAAATACGATGTACAAATAGATTATCCTATAATATGAAGTAGCCGATCAGTTAAAGATTATTGATGTTAACGAAAATACGTTATTTGACAGAGTGATCGCTCTTTTTCCTATGATGTTTTCAATTGTAGTCTGAAAACTGTCTTGTCATTACAGGCTACAATGTAAAAACTCATGCAAATGTAAGCGCTATATTACTGTTGTTTGTTAACGATGGAATGGATAGATAAATGTAAGTACTTACTAACAGGAACATCAGATAGGAAGCGATTACTTACCACCTGAAACAAGAAAAAACATGTCAATGAATTTTGATATTGGTAAAGAAATATGTATCTACATAAGGAGTAAAAAATTAAGAGACAGAATATATTGAAGTGTTTTTAAAGTATGTATAACATGATTCATAAACATTGCCTGCTCAGAACCCCTTTACTAAAAGTGAAATAATTACTATTGCGGGAAAAATAGATAAGATTGAGTAGTCCCTTATTTGATGTTATACACAGTCTGACTCATAAAAGATTACTATCAGCTACCCGGCTTCTAAACCCTGCCACGTACCAATGTCTTTATGAATTTTCGAAATTATATGTACGTTTATCCGACGCACTTACGGTGTAGGAAAACATCGTGAGGGAACCTGCGAAGAGATCCGAACTGGGCCCGCGTGAACAATTACATCCTATACACCCTTTATGGGTAGGCTCGTGCCTTTCGGTGGGATCGTATAGTGAACTGTGATGACGATGACTAGACATTACCAAACTCCTTCAATCGTTAAAAGATAACTAGTCATATAGCTAATATTAATTATACAAGGTGATTTTCTGAAATTTGTACCCTGTCCTTTCATAGTTCAGCTTAGTTTTTACCATTTTATCCGGCCGTTTTTCGGGTAACACGATCAATTTACCTCTTAAAAACATACAAGGCCGTCCCTCAAACAAATACGAGTACACCAAACACGATTATTCTCGTTTAGCGAAACAAAAACTGCCAAACGGGACGGAGCGACAGATTGTAGTCCAGTAAAAGTTTTGTCGGATTTCGGTGCAAAATCGCAGACTGATGAGAATCGTGCTTTGCTTTAACATCAGGCTGGCAGGAGTCAAGGGAATCGGTTTCGTAGAATCAGAGTGACTGACATAAACCCCTTTTGGTTAGCAACTTGAAATAGCAGTGGGCAGGGCACATAGAAGTACCGGTTGCCGAAGGTTCTCGAGTGGAATCCACGCAAAAGGAGTATTCGGCAAAAACAAGATGGATTGATAACCTGGTTGAGGTGGCGGGTAGCTGTATGACAACTCCCAGGACTCAGTCTGTGTGAAAGTAATTAGAGGGACCTTCGTTCAGAAGTGGACATATTATATTTTTGGCAAATATGAAAACCACATTAAAACTATGAGAGAGTTATGCTTCGGCATAAATGGGCTGATTTGATGATTTTTTATGTTACAAAGTGTACAAGACGGTCAGGACGCTCACCTGATAGTAAGTGCTTGACCATAATAGAGCGGCATTTGTTGTGAGTGGATTTACTGAATACTCAAAAACTCCTTTATTCTTCCTCTTTCATGTGCCGTCTCCCTTTTTATATGTAGTAGGGTTTCTCTTCGAGAATTCTCGAACCGAGAATTCCCGGGAAATTTTGCCTTAGTCGAGACAAGAAAAAAGTGGTCGAGAAATCGAGAAATTCAGTCAAAAAATTAAAAACTTGATAACGCGCTTGCGTTCTCGTTGCGGCTCTGCCACGCGTGGTGCGAAATTAAATGAAATAATTTGTCCTATTAGAGGAGGGCACCGAAATTTGATATTTCACACGGTCGTTGTAATTATTAAGATTTGAGTTCCTCTCAGGAAGACCAGCTAATTACGTTTCTGAAAAACGTTTCTAATACGTTATACTAGAGTACATAATAGAAAACGAACGTGTTTTCTCCTTGTCTGGAAACTTGTGACAAAATACGAAACCGATGTCAGATGATGCTATAAATGCCCTTGTATTTTTAAAGGCTATTTTCTTAATGATAACGTGACATTGTGGTTAGCTTTTGAAGCAGTTTCCGCTTTAAATTGTGATTGTAATGGTCTTAAGATTTTTAATGATTTATTAGATTTTCATGTAACTTACGTAAAGAAAAGACTCCATTACTTATAACAAATATTGAAAGTTGATACAAAGACTAAACTAAGAACATGTACCGTAATTATTAAGCTAGTCTGATTGTTACTCGTAATTATTAAGCTAGTCTGATTGTTATTTTTTATAAGGAATTAAACTGTCGTTTTATGCTACGTAATTGAAAAGTTGTATACAGACTGAGACTAAAATAAATATTAGTATGTAAGTACTAAGTTTCATTGTGGTTACATGATGACATTGATTTAGAAGACATATTTTTTTTTTTTTTCAAGAAAAAGACTAGGTATTTAGATATTTGTGTAGAAATATATGATAAGAAGATCTCGCTAGAGTTTTTCGCTTAATTAAAGTTTCTATAGTTAAATTAAACTCACATAAACTAAAAATAAACGTGGTCATTGATAAATGTTGAATATTGCATAAAAGTATAGTTTATTGTTAAATCAAATATGTTTTGAGCTTTTCAAATTTCTCGACAATCCGAGAATTCCCGGGAAATAGTGGTCGAGAATTCTCGTGCTCCGAGAAATAAAAAAGGTCGAGAAATGAGAAACCCTAATATGTAGCAAATCCTGCTCCTTAGGGGTTGCAAAGGCGGTATCACCAAACATTGGCTCTACCATTGTTTGCCTTACTATAAATAAAAAGAGATAAGTAAGGCAACAACTTCAGTGCTTGGTGGGCTCGTAAAACTATCAAATCAAATCATATCAACCATTTATTAGTTAAACTCTTTTTTTAATGAAGGTGTTTAGTCATAGAATCAAAATGGGCATAGAGAGCCTTTAAGTTTAATAAACCTACATAGTTGACACTTTCCTAGATAGTAAATAAACTAAAGACCAATAAACGTAGACAATGTCTTATATCCAGTCCGCGAATGTTTTTACTTTAAATTTAATAATGCAGATTCTCTGTACTGTTCGTGACACTCACATACAGCGAAGTTAATGAATACTTTATTAACTGGAGAAACTAAAACCACTAAAGCCGTTAGCAAGTAGACAGATTTTATCTCTAACACTGCCCTATCTTTCAGCTCCAATGTACTAGATTATACAGTTGAAGTTGTTTCACACGACTTTGGATGATAGAAAGCTTTTAAATGAATTGGAATCTGGACCTTACACGAGTTTAATATAAAGCTGACTTTACTATGTAGTTCGACGAATAAACCTTAAATGTGAAGGAGAAATTCAGCAGTTTCTAGTGGCGTCGTGTTTACTGAAGACCTTTTCTGATCGAACATTAGAAAATTCTGTGGTAGGATACAAACGAAGATCAAACAAAGGCTGTGCCCGTTCGGTACGTGTGCCTGCTGTCATCCGCCATCAATCGTAAAAGCCAAACAATACCTGATAAAAGCCGTCATATCAACGCGAGACGGTTGACTGGTTGGTCCAAGTGAGACGCAGTTGCGGGTATGGATTTTCTAATTTTGGATATAATTTCATAATCGATAATAGTATAATGATATAGTGAGTACGCACCAGATAAACTCGAAACAAAACTTGGTCAATGCAGTGAAGAGGCCGAATAAAGGGCGAGGAACCTTGACTCGCGGAGGACCCTTTGAGAGACATTTTATATGACAAATCTCTTGAAGATCTCTTTAGGATCTTGTGAGGAAACCTGCACATACCTACGAAGAGACTTAAAGTTGTGCGTAAAGCCGGCCAATCCGCACTGGGCCCGCGTGGACGACTAAGGCCTATGCATCCTTTACAGCTAGGCTCGTACCCCTCGGTGGGCGCATAATTATAATGAACTGAGGACGTATAAAAAATATGGAAAAAATGTCACTTATATATAAAATGTATTCCAGAAGTGATAGCAGCTCTCATTTTGACAAATAATTTTCTGATTTTTTAAAATCTAAATGTTTTAAATGCAATCGAATTATTTATTTACCTAAACAAAGTAATTCCTAGATTTTTCCTTTTTATTCACTTAAATTTTTGCACAATTTTAATACATGTTCTTTTCATCGTCATCGTTTTATTCTCAGCTTCATTTATAAATCTGGCAGATGCGAGCCAAATTTCTTAATTATACATACAAAAAACTGGCCCAATTTTGACACACGTTTGTTGTTAGCGAGACTCCGTCTTAATTTTTTTGCACCCATGCCTAAACCCTAATAAAGTTGATTTTCTTATGACTTGCGCCCGAATATTGTTTGGCATAAGTAAAACTCGATTGACGTGCTCGTAGCCGCTTCTCGCTGTCGTCCCGTATTTTTCGGATGTCATGCATCGTTATACGGCAAAGGATGGTTTTGTCGCAATACCCCTGTTTGGATAAATAAGTTTCCCGATTTCATCCATAGTTCGACGCTTTGAGTCTGCAGTTAATTAAATTTCCCCGGCTTTGTTCTTCAAACATGTTAAATTTGTTAGAGCGCCCGTCTGCATTTTCGTTTGGAACATTTAATGAAGTCTAGATAATGGTGGATAGGTACGCTTTGTTTAGAACGCCTTTTTCGTATTGTTTGGGTTGATGCAATTTAATTACATGTATGAAAGTGAAATGGTATTGTAGACAAGAAGTGATTTCTATTCGTTAACCCATTGAACGCCGGGAATCCAGATACAATAGAAAATATATTGTGTCTGGCGCTTTAAGGCGTCATTGGCGGTCAAAGGGCAGTACAGCTGTTTTTCTTCTTGCGTGCTAGATGACTTTAATGCAAAATGATTTTATTATTTTTTAAAATATTTATATATTTGGTATTAGATACTGGAGGTTTAAACAAGTATCTATAATACAATTTTAAAACTATTTTTTTAACCCCCGACGCAAAAAGAGGGGTGTTATAAGTTTGACGTGTCTGTCTGTCTGTGTGTCTGTCTGTCTGTGGCATCATAACTCCCGAACGCATGCAGTGATTTCAATTTAGTTTTTTTTTGTATTAAAGGTGACTTATGTGCGAATGTTCTTAGACATGTTTGATGAAAATCGGTTGAGCCGTTTAAAAGTTGTGAGGAGTGAAAGTGGGGAGAGTAACCGAATGACTGCAAATATAGTTAACCTACCTATAAAAAGTATGAAAATTAATTATTATTCCAATTTAAATACTTTTAACTAACAATTTAAAGCATTTAAATTGTTAGTTTAAGAGCGGTCCCCCAACGCGACGTTTATTTTTAGAATTATTAATATATTCTTAGGTACTTTAACATTAAGTTTCTTTTATTATTTTTTACTTTTTAAAGGAAAGTTACTTAAGTTCTTGTGTCGGGGGTTTTTTTAATTTTTAATTTAATTTTTATTAAACACTATTATAATAGTATCAAGACTGCAACTGGGCTGAATTAGCAAATAGGCCGATCGCCAAAGCTTTCCTTGTTCGGCAACAGCTGAGGTTGATTAGGGCCCTTAGAAAAGGGAACAAGATATCCTTATACAATAGATTGCGAACTAAAATTGTGCATGATTAAATAGTATCACATAAGTATGTATTCTTGGGTATTAAATAAATAAACTCTACTAGAGTTTTAACATGGTTTAAGCCGTTACGAATTTTTTCTTACCCTGTAACACTTAACGGATTATAACAGTAGAAAAGGGTATTAGAGACCGGCAATCCTTAAAACTTAAAATGCTTGCACTAAATATATGCTGAAAAACATTACCTTAAGACATCATCATCAGCTCATTAAACGTCCCCACCGAGGGGCACGAGCCTACCCGTATAGGGTGATTAGGCTTTAGTCGTCCACGCGGGCCCTGTGCGGATTGGACGACTTCACACACAACCTTTGAATCTCTTCGCAGGTGTGCATGAAGGTTTCCTCACGATGTTTTCCTTTACCGTAAGAGCGTCGGATAACGTACATATTTTGGAAAATTCGAAAACACATTGGTACGTGTCGGGATTTGAACCTCAGCCCTCCTGGTAGAAAGGCGACAGTCCACACCATTGAGCCACCGACGCTCTTAGGACATACATATTCATTAAACAAATTAACAGCGCGGTTAAAGCTAGTAAAAAAATATATTTTCTTCTTCAGCCATTTTAGGGATGTAATAAACGATGGTATAACCGTGCTGTTTCAACAGAAGTTAAAACATCCAAGAACTCTTTAGTTAGACAGTTTTACTGCGAATCATTATTTAAGTTGGCTAATGAACTTCGGAACTAGGTCTTTAAGTAGACGTACATCTGTAGCATAGGATGTCTGTATGTGTAGTTATGAAACATACACTGCCCAGTGATGCCACCTGAGTTTTAGAAAAAGGGCTTTTTGAGAAGTCAAAAAGGGCTAGAAAGGGCTATATTGAGCGTCTAAAGATTTTCTGTTATAAAAATACTGAAATATTCATGTCATGAAGCCCTTTTTTAGAGCGTCTAAATAAAGGTCATCATGACCAATAATAGCAAAAAAGTACTTGTTAGCGTGTCGAAAACTTCATATTTGCTAATATTTTCGAGACAGTGAAAAAGAGCTAGATTGCTCTTTTCGGGTAAAATTGTTAAAAAAGGAGTTCACCTATACTAAAAGGTTTAGGTCTAGCTATAAAAGGTCTAAGGTGGCAACACTGACACTGCCCGCGTGGTGGGTAACGGAATGCTGGGACGTTACAGGCTTATATCAACAATAACTAGATGCACAATCAAGGGCGGATCCAGGTTTGGCGCCAGGAGGGGGTCACATAGTAGAAGTCAAGTTAATAACTTATAAGGTATTTTGTTAATGTACGTTATTATAGTACTTAAAAATAGCTCAGGGGGTCATGACCCCCATGACCCTCCCCCTGGATCCGCCATTGTGCACAATCACGAAGAAACGTCAGCCTAAAAATGTCCGAGTCCCATGATACTTCGTATGTTATTGTTATATTTAGAACGTAAAATTATTCATTTAAATTTTGACCTTAACGCGTCATAGAAAGAGTACAAAATCAAAAGCACGAGCACACCACTATGCCATTATGAAATGTAGCGAGCGACGTGTTATGAATGAAAAATCTGCCCAACTGACGCGTATGGCAGACTTTTGCCGTAGATACTTTTTTAATGAGATTGTGCACATACTTAGTTGATTGTTATCTAAGGTAACACAAACACCCAGGCCAATACAAACAGACATTTATTTATTATATTTATTTATATTACCACATATATATATCATTACAGGTCTTAACCTAATGCGATAATACATGTTATATTAAATTTTTGTTGATTGATAACAAATGGTGAACAAAGCAACCCTAGTGAATTCGTTCAGAGCACAGCAGAATATGTCCACCCGATCCGCCAATCGGTTGAGAAGGCGCGTGGCGCGAGTCAGCGGCGCCTCCGCAACAATGCGGTGCGCGCGCGCGCCTCCGCCAGCAGCCGCGGCCGTCGCCGACGCTCCGCGTAACGATCTGGCACGTTGAGATATACTTTGGCTAGCAACTCAGGGTTGTTAACCTTCCTCTAAGCACATGGAATATGTAGACAACCACAGCCATATCTCTCCTAACTCTTAACTCATTGTATCCCACCATACCCAATATGAATAATGTTGGATACTTTAATGGGTAAAATGGGTATACTCCGTACTGTTTAAGGTATAAATAACGGATGAATTTACTTTGTATCCGTTCCAACATGAGTGTATACTTATTCTCATGAGGTGCCCATACGGCGGCATTGCACTCGAGATGGCTTCTCACTAAGGCGTTATACAGGGCTATCACTGCCCCGATATTTCTAAAACCGTGGGCCCTGCGGAGAATGAATCCCAGATTCCGATACGCTTTCTTACAGATGCTCTCTATGTGTTCTTTAAACGAGAGACTTGAAGTGAGGCAAACGCCCAAATCTCTGAGTTCCCTAACCCTGGTCAATGGTACTCCCGCAACCATGTAATTGTTAAGGATGGGGCTGTGTGCTCGCGTGAAAGTTATTGTCACACACTTAGAAGTATTGAATTTTAACTTGTTTTCCTCACTCCAAGCCACCACATTATCAATATCATTCTGCAATTTTTCACAGTCACCCTGATTTCTGATCTCTCGATACAGTTTAAGGTCGTCTGCGAACAATAGACACTTCGTCTCTTTTACTACCCTCGGTAAATCGTTCACCATCAAAATGAACTCTAAAGGCCCCAAATTACTGCCTTGACTTACGCCTGATCTAGTATAATATGGCTCCGATATGCAACCCGCGTACTCCACAAACTGACGCCTATCCCGCATATAGCTAGTAAAAAGTTGAGTAGTGGAGTAAAGCCGAAACTTGCTAGCTTTTTTAGCAACACATCATTATCGACCAGGTCGAAGGCTTTTTTAAAATCAAAGTACGCAGCATCAACTTGGTTCCCGAGCGGTCACCACGTCACACATAGTTAAGTAGGTTGCTGGTCGTGCTTCTCGCGGGGCGGAAGCCATGCTGCGCGTCCGTTAACTGAGCACTCACCTGCAAATACAAACTCTTGTGGACCGCTGACTCCAGTACCTTAGCCGGCGGCGAAAGGACTGCCACCGGTCTATAACCTTCAACATTGGAAGACGCCCTTCCCTTTGGTACCGGTACGACCCTCGTAACTTTCCACACCTCGGGAAATACTGCCGATTTCAAACACAAGTTATATATGTGCATAAGCGGCTCGGCTAACACTTCTCGACAATCCCGAAATAAAAAAGGTGGAATACCGTCAGGGCCCACAGAAGTCTTAGGTTTGAGTCGCTGTAGCGCTTCCCTCACGTCTTCCAGTTGCAAGCGATCCAGGTGTACTCGGGCGCCGTCGCACGCGCCTGCCGCGCTCGCCACACTCTCGCTCACGTCCAGCCGAGGGCACTCCGAGTTATACACCGAGTGAAAATATCTCGCAAATTCCCTAACGCACTCATCCCCCGCTAATACTACCCCATTCTTTAGAATGTGACTGTCTACTCTTCCTTTTTGAATTAATGTAATTCCAAAAAGCTTTTGGTTCCCTAGCCAGATGATTTTGAACTCTGTCTCGAT
Organism: Leucinodes orbonalis; assembly: GCA_019425675.1. Classification (NCBI taxonomy): domain Eukaryota; kingdom Metazoa; phylum Arthropoda; class Insecta; order Lepidoptera; family Crambidae; genus Leucinodes; species Leucinodes orbonalis. The sequence continues at coordinate 101,133 of PQWD01000176.1, forward strand.
ACTGTTCATGTGCATATTTTATCATTTTTTTAAGTTGTGCCCTACATTTAGCGAACTCATCATAATCACTATTTGACCCCGTGTTTTTAAAACGCTTATGTAAAAAAGATTTCAATTTTATTTTATCTATTATTTCCGCCGTGTACCACTCCGGGTAAACGTATTTGGGACTACCCATCCTCCGTTTCCTACTAGGGACGCAGGCATCTATAATAGCATATAGTGTGTCATAGAAAAACGAGATACTGTTGTTTAAATCCATATCCCACATAAGGGACCAATCTATGCTGCTATGGAAGTTCTTTTTCAACCATATTGATGAATCATTTATCTTCGACCGCCGCGCCAAAGTGATGTGTAGCTGCTTGGTGTAAACGTTTATTCATAATAACTGGTGCCCACGAACTGGTTTCGTATTTCCTCGTTTCGGCAGCTGCCGCATACATTCGGGACAAATCCAGTTATTCTTATAATCTTGAGTGAATGTTTCGAAGTTTCCTGAGTTAACGCCAGACACAAATGAATATTTTTTTGCAATTGTCTTGGAACACTCCATAAACGATTATACGAATATGCCAGAATCACAGCCATTACATTTCGTGCCCATTTGGGCAGTACAGTGTACTTATTAATTTTTTATTATTTTAATATTACGAGCTGTATTGTACACGTCCGTTCACGCGCCGGGTAGGACATATTTATGCACACAAATGTTTGTACTGCCGAGGATCGAACTTTGAACCCTCGTATCAAACCGACGTGTCAACCATACACCAAATGGTTCGTCCATTGACAAATTCTACACTTAAAGTTTAGAACCATTTTCATAAGGCCTAACATGAGATACGTGTAAAGCTAACCTTGTAACCTTGTACGCAAAGCTTTAAACTTAATAAAGCAAATTTATGCCACTTTAACTTGAAAAGTTCCTAATGTCAGAAATACATTAGCTACATTCACGAGAAGTTGCCTAATCTACATTTTTATTTAAAATAAAGTTTCGTCCAGAGACAGACTTCACGAGTTGATTAAATTTTTATTTAACATTCAGCCAAAGTGTACAGAATTTAGTATATTTGCAAAGATATTTTGATCTAGACTAGAATGTTCTACAAAGTTTATTAAGTTCGCACAATAGCAAT
>PQWD01000177.1:0-34876 GCA_019425675.1 Leucinodes orbonalis
CGACACCTACACGTGCCTAGGGCGTACAACGATGTATTAGTTATTATCGATAGTCGATACTCTTAGTTAAAAATTATATATTTATTTATAATATATATTTATTTATTTTATTACTTATTGTACACCAAAACAACAAAAAGGATACAGAAATAAAAAATAAAATAAAAAGAGAGTACACATGGGCGGACCTTATGCGGCATTGGCAATTCTTCCAGGCAACCTTAGGATGGAGAAATACAGCTGCAGGGATAGGGGCTAGTGCTACGATTAAATGGCAAGTTATATACATACTAAATAATAACTAACGATGGATAAACTATAACGATAACTTTATATTATGGCTATTACTTAATACAATAACAGAATAGATATGAAAAATAAATGACATGTACAAAAATACCTACTGCTAAATAAAACATAACACAAATTACAAAGTAATACCAGATATACACCACATTACATACAAACTATAATATATATATATTAAGAAATAGAAGAAATGTTTATAAACCATATTTTTAAACTTTTCCAATAGACTGAAATGTTTAATGCATGTAGGCATTTTTATTCATATTTATTTATAAAGCAATAAAGCCTGAACGCCAGGAATCCCAGACACAAATTGTATTGTTGCGTCACAAAGCGAACCTGTGAAAAATTCTGGGGAAATGTTTAAGGATAAGAAAAAGACAGAACGACGGATCGACAACATACAACCTATGAAGAGGAGGAGTATCTGGACGTGAAGCTGCGAATGGCATTTGCCAAAATATTTGGATCTGTATTCCCCTAGACGAGACGCCACGTTTGGATCCTGTCGCTGCATTCCTGAGGCCAATACATGTGCAGAACGCAAGACTTATTTCGATTCTACTTGTTAAGGAAATTGGATTTAAATAATGCTGTTAGGCGTCTCAAATCACGGTCATCAGCTGGGCCAGGTGCCGATACCGTTTTCTGGTGAAGGGATGCATATGCAAGTATATTGGCCCGTTATTGCATATAATTTAATGTTTTCGCTAAGGCAAGGCAGGTATCCGGAGTGCTTGGAAATTATTCTAGGGTTACACCAATTCCCGAAGGGGAATCAAGCCTGACGTCACAAACCCATAGACCAATGCATGCTATCTGTTTTTGCAAAACTATTCAGGCGGTGCTTGGACGTTACATCAGTCAACAGGTTAGTAATCAGTTGCATACTATCACACGGCTTTCGCAGTCGCGTTCCAACTACAACAAACCTTGTGAACCTGGTGGACTATGTTTCTATGGTAATGACTCTGGGAGGCCAAGTAGAATGTGGCTTATTTTGATTCCGGAAAGCTTTGACAGGATAGACAACGCATATATTGTTGAGAAAGTTATCTGAGATAGGCTAGTCCAGATTTCCTGCGATTCTTTGCCAGCTACCTTTTAAAGATCTCGTCAATACGTAAGGTTGGGGAACTGTGAGTCTGACGTGTCTTCACTAGGTCCGGAATAGTCAAAGGAAGACTCTAGGTCCTGTACCTTTCTTATAATTGGTGAATGCATTTGCCAGACTCTGTCAGATTCCCAAAGTGCCTCTTATTCGCAGAGATCTCAAATTAATCTAGCTATAGGACAAAGAGGATTCGGATGTTCTTACAGAATGACATTAATAGGGTGGCTGCTTGGAGTTAAGCTAATCGTCTGTGCTAACAACAAAATCAAAATGATCACTTTTTTCCGAAAACGGACCACAGTTGATACTGAATACACACTATTTGACACTCCTTTGGAACGAAGTTTACGAAATCAAAGACTTGGGCGTAACATGACAGCAAAATGGATTTCATAAAGCACATAATGAATATTTCTCGATCTGCGAGCCGACTGCTGGGCTTTGTTTATAAAGAACATTTCGAGTTTAGGAGCCCCGCTGTAGGTCTTACATTATATAATGCCTATGTACGAAAGTTAAACTGGGGAATACGCGCTGTAATTTGGGGATCCCCGGAGGAAAATATGTCTGATATTAGAAAAGTTGCAAAAGAAATTTTCACGTTGCTATACAAAAAGCATTACGCATACTATCCATATCTTTATCCTTCTTTATTTGTTTACGGTATTGTCGGCAGATACCCTTGCTTCTAAGAAGAAAAACTCCTGCTTTGATACACTACCTTTCTATCATGTATCACAGGATTGGATAGTCCAGATGTAGTGGCGCCGGTGTGCCTGCAATTCCCCTTCCGCATGTCAACATGCGCCAGTGGACCCAAGTTGCAAGTCGTCGACGCGCGCCTGTTGCTCTTTGCCCGACGCCACACTTCACACGCGGCCGCATGCGCATACAGCACGTGCACTTCGACTAGATAGGGGACATGCTCTCTCAATGCGACTCATCGACCTATTTTGGATGGTTTGCGACATTTACTAGTATCTACGTATGAATTCCTTGACAAAAGTGATTTATAAATTTTAGTTTAAAATGTTCGTAAATTTTATTAATTTAAATATTTATTTACACATTTTCTATTTAACCTTTTTGTGTTGCTTTTCAACTTGACATAATCAAGCATTTATTGTATTCTAATTTTTTATTTATTATTGTCTTAGTTAATTTATTTTTAATTTTGGTTGTGCGACCGTTTGTTTGACTTAGTCGGCGCTGTTGACCTTTTCTGTCAAAGCTGGCATGTTTGTTGAATAAATAAATAAATAAATAAATAAAAAACAGTCTTTTTCTTAAAGCGGTCGTGCGTGTCGGTGAAAGATCACAAAAAACAATAGATTGGAAATCTATGTCTACGCGCGTGCTATGTTCTAGCGTTAAAGTAAATGTAGAGTCTGGTGGTGGGCTGAAGACCAAAAAAAATGCCAATGTTAAGCAATGTGAAAACATTAAACGATTTTAAGTCACACAAAGAAGTCGCAAAAATAAAGTAAATACGTATCTGTATGCCTTCCTTTACCATTTAATGTTATCCACCAAGTATTATTGTGGTTGATACACCACTGGATGGATAATATTAACGAACTTAAGCAGAGATTAAAAGGTTGTGCGTGAAGTCACCAACGCCAGTGGCCCGGTGGACGACTAAGGTCCATAGACCACTTACGCGTTGAGCTCATGCCCCTCGCATGGGCGACAGTATTATGAGCTGATTGATGATGGTGCAATTAATATAATTGTCTTTTAAAATATGGTAAAAACACATTCATTTCCCAATATATGGCACAGAATAAGTATGTTCCTAAGCGTTATACATTGAAATATCAGGGGATAATGCCACGCAAAAAAAATGATGTGAGACCATTCTGCTACATTATTTCTCAAATGGAATAGAAAACTCTACGACGGTTCTTTGTCAAAACACTTGCAACGGATACCAGAAGTGAATTCCTTCGAAGCCATAACAAAATCATATTCACACATAATTATAAGATACGTTTAAAAGTAAACATCATTTGTCAGCCCTCCCGCACAGTACAATGTAGAGAATGGGTTCGTAACCCACACAGAGCCCAATGCGGGTTCAGCCTCAAATGTCTGAACCCAAGAGTAACGCACAGAGTGAAGTTTCCCGCGCGTTCTCATATTGGTAGATATAATCTACTGCCATTCTATCTTACTGCGCTAAAAAAGGGTATCCCGCAAAAACTGCGCGTCAAAAGCATTAAAACAACTATCGATAAATTTTCCATCCTACATAGTTTACAAGTATTTGGTTAAACGAAACGTCTTATCTCCAATATCGCTCTGCCCTTTAGTTAAAAGCCTTCGTAACAAGCGTAAACTCCCCCAGAGTAATTGTTTGTGGAAATAAAGACCAGCCGCAGTGACCTCTTTGGTTTGACTCTGTTGCAATTTTAAGCGTTAATAACAAGAATAAATAAAATACAATTGATTAAAACGGAGAAGTATCGAATCCTTCTTTTTATTTTGTTGTCTGTAAAATGGACTAGCGTCATCGTGTACTCATATCCCTTGTGGGAAATTATATATTTTCTTTGCTTGTGGTGTTAAGCTAAATGATTTATTAAGGGTGTAATAACAGTTCATTATGTTGCAATTTGCTTGTTACCTGTGTGCTGGTAAATATTGCCTGTTTTAAATTCAGTGGCGCAAGACAATTGTCACGCATCAAATATACGTTACATTAGATGAACTATGATGTTCACGCCACCATAAATCCGTGTTTAATATAACTGTAATATGTTTAAAGCTTTACTCGCTTACTGCATTTGTAGGTCCTACAAAACTGGCGTAACTAAAAAGATTCTTGTATGCCATTGTATTTTTTTTTTAGAATATTGACATGTTTTCCGTAACATTAACCGAGGAGAATTTAGCAAAATTATGTTCGATCTTTACTGTATGCATGGGTTCAAAACAATTTAATAAAGTATATTATTTATAAATAATCAATAGAAATACTATATAAAATAGAAATAAAAATATTTTGGCAGTCTTATGATGTAGGCAAAACCGGTTTTAAGCTACACATATTTTTAAAGCTGCTCAAAAACTATCTTTTACAGTATCGTTCATTCCTTTGTACGGCAAAACTGTATGATGAACACAACATTTACACGCTACTAAGTTTATTAAAAACAATATCAAGTGATTTTATGCTTACATTTATCATGACTGCGATAGTCTGACATAATAATTAAGTTCAGTAAGCTTTCACTTGAGCCGCAATGACTTCATACGCGTGTTTACTAAATAATGACGTCACTGTGGGATAAGCTCGCAGCTCAAATTGACGTCTCGTCATGGGGTTAGATAAGCGACGCATGTAAACGTCATGCTGACACGTTATTATATATTAAGGCGTTTTTGAAGCATTTCATGTGTCGGATTATATTGTCTCCTGCGAGGCTTCTTAGTGGAAAGCTTCTTAATAGAATCTTCTTTGTAGGAGGGTCGTTTGAATTATGAAGTGTTTGTGATTTGATTTAATTTACGTAATGGGACTAACCCTGACTAATTCGTAGATTTTTGTTTTGATTGTTTAATATTACTCTAACTCAAAATATTTTTATTCAAATAAATGTTTGACAGATACTGATTGGTGGTTTATAAGAATCCACCATTTTCACAAATTAAATATAATGTGATATCTTTTACTGTTGGTTGTTGTGCACAACTGGTGATTTCTGCAGTATTATTATTAATTTAATTTATGTAAAAGATAACCCTATATGATAAGACCAACCACGTTGCTCCAGTGTCGGCAGATGGGCTGAGCCTCGTTCTTTCTTTGTAGATAGAGATTTGTTTTGAGTTTTACAGTGGTCCTAAAATATTGATTCTATAGTTTGTATTTCATTAAATTAACTGCAGTATCTTTTTATAGTGGTGAATTGGGATTTTAAACATCTATTTATAATTTTCATATAAAATTTATGGCAAATCTCCATGTTAGCTCGTAGCTATATCATGTAAAACATGTTCACGCCTTTTGACTGTTTCAACACGATCGAGATAAAAGTGACGTATTTCAAATGATTGCATATGTTTCAAATCATTGAATGCTACGTGTTTTTTTATTATTTTGATCTTCACGAAAGTAGTTCGAACGATCGTTAATCATAAAATTTGATTGCAAAGTACAGGCTCACGATGAACGAAACGCACACTGGGCCCGCGTGGACGACGAAGCCCTATACACTTTTTACGAGTAGACTCGTGACTGTCGGTGGGGACGTATATGAGCTGATGATGACGATATGCAATCCCCTTGGAATAAGAAACCCGCGCCCCCAGTTGAGTCTTTGCAGTGCTCTAAACTCGACGCACCTCTACACTAGTGAAGTAGCCATAGTGTGTTTCCAAAGAAACATATATTAATTTATTACTAGTTGTTGTATGTACGAGTATGTTGTATATTGCAGTTCCGATTGGACGAATGAAAGGAGGATTCCGTGCTTTGAAGGGCACGTTAAGCCGTCTTAGAATAGCAGTTAACATCCACCAATACGCCTTAAAGCGCGCGTGGTTGCTGCCCAATCTTTCCAAAGAAATGCTGTACAAGTATATAATGTACAAACATTTGAAACATTTGTGTGCATGAACGTGTCTGTTTGTATTGGTCTGGAGTTTCCATGTATAATAAGTATATATTTACAAAAAAAAGTATATAAATATGTTTATCCGTTGTTTAATACCCATAGTACCGGCTTCACGCTTAGGGCTAGTTGGCACTGTGTGAATATATAATAAGGTTGCATTGCACTATTATCTTATTATAGGATTCGCTGATATTGATAGTATAAGCTTGCTTATACTATCAATATCAGCGAATATTATGGAGCGTCGGTGGCTCAGTGGTGTGGACTGTCGCCTTCCTATCGGGAGGCTGAGGTTCAAATCCCACACCTACCAATGTATTTTCGAATCTTCGAAAAATATATGTACGTTATCCGACGCTCTTACGTGAAGGAAAACATCGTGAGGAAACCTTCATGGCCACGCCTGCGAAGAGATTCGAAGGTTGTGTTTGAATCGTCCAACTCCGCCCACTGGGGCCCGCGTGCCGACGACTAAGCCTAATCACCCTATACGGTAGGCTCGTGCCCCTCGGTGGGGACGTTTAATGAGCTGATGATGATGATAGTATAAGCGACAGTAACTTATTGCCTGTATGTAGACAAAGTTCAAGCGATTTTATTTCAAAAGAATTTGATAAAGATGAAATCCCCATGCTTAGTCCAGACTTTCTAGGCTAGCATTATCGACCCGGACAAATAAAAAAGGAGGACCGAATAGCTCGAATGTACGCAAATTTTGCCGCTGCTCTCGGAAAAACCTATAAATTCTTAGATTGCACACGTTTGGCTTCCTAGTGAAATATTGTAGGATTTCCTAACGTTGCAGTGGTTAGGGAGTGAATTGGCGATATTCTGATTTATTCCTAAAATACTTGAAAATATCTATAATTAAAGATTGAAAGCACTTATTTTTTTACGGACGAGTTTGACCAGACGCTTCGTTCCGACTTCTAGCAAAACCTTTGAAACCCTTTGCAGGTGTGCGCAGGTGTACTAATGACGTTTTCCTTCACCGTAAGAGCGTCGGATAAACGCACATAAAATTTCTAAAATTCGAAAATGCATTGGTGTGTGGCGTGATTCGAACCTGCACTCTTTAGATCGGAAGGCAACAGTTCACATGAATGAGCCACCAACATTCATATTATTTCACACATAATTATTAGTATTTTATGCAATTTCTTTCAGTTTCGTTGGAAAGTTGCAGGCTGAATAAACTAATTGACTTGAAGGAAAGATTCCATACTTCGAAACCCACGTTAAGTAGTTGTGTTGTCGCTAATATGCCGGTCATTACTTATCAAAACAAGTCAATTACCTTCTTTAAAGCGGTCCCGTAAGTTCCTCGTAAATGATTATTTGTTTGCACATGGTAATGCAAGCACCCAAACGACAATTAATTTCTGAAGAAAAACTTGTGAACTAATAGTTTGTTTGGATCGTTTAATACTATAAGTTTTCAAGCATTAATGTTAATGAGTAGTTATCAATGACTTGTGATTCCTGTGGGCACCCATTATCTTAAAGTACCATTAATTAACAGTAACCGATTAAACAGTGTTCGAGATGCGGTCTTTGCGTTACGTTACACACCACACGACAATTTGTCTCCATTAATTATTTGCGTACGACGCGAATTCCGAATGATTTTTTTCTAAATGCGCCCAACACATATCCAGCGATCTCTCCACTTTTAATTAAACGAATTAATCAAGCACCATCCCCTCGGTTCTCTTGTTCGCCAGGCGTCAATCAAATGACTCGGCGTTCTGTTTCGACAAGCTTGTGTTTTTAATTAATTTAAAAGCAGTGCTGTTTTACGGTGGAAAATTTTGTGTGGGTAATATTAGTTGTAATTAAAAACAACACAAGAAAATTTGCATTATAATCTTTATAATTATTATTAGATTAGATGTCAACTGTTGGACACAGGTCTCTGTAAACGAGTTCTTGAGTGGAGCGCGTCTTTTTTATGTTTTACGTGTACAGGACGATCAGAACGCCCACCTGATGGTAAGTGATACTTACCATGACAGAGCGGCATTGAAGGAGACCTACAACTGCTAGAAAGTTATTATCCTCCATCAATGCCACACTGCGCCCGTCACCCGAGACAACAGATCTCTTATACCCGGTAATTTTACTAGCTACAGTGCCCTCACCCCGAAACACAAAAGTGCATAACACTCCTGTTTAACGGGACGATATCTGGCACTGCGGTGATACTTATCTAGCTGACTTCGTATCGAGTCTACCGTTTAGTAGTCTTGAAAAGCGTAGCGTTAGACACCTGGACCGATGTACTGACGACTTGCGAGACGTCGCTGGTAGAGGTTGGAACAGGAAATTAAAACTCGCGGAATAACATTGGTGTCATTATTTAGTATGGACAAGGTCAAACTAAATGTGTCCCTCATCATCATCATCATCAGCTCATTGAAACGTCCCCACCGAGGGGCAAAGCCTACCCATATAGGACTAATTAGACCTTAGTCGTCCACGCGGGCCCAGTACGGGTTGGACAACTTCACGCACAACCTTTAAGAATCTCTTCGCAGCGTGCGCAGGTTCTTCACGAGTTTTTCCTTCTCCGCTAAGAGCGTCGGATAACGTACATATAATTGTATACGAAAATTCGAAAACACATTGGTACGTGTCGGGATTTGAACCTCAGCCCTCCCGGTAGGAGGGCAACAGTCCACCTCATTGAGCCACCGGCGCTCTTAGTGTCCCTTATAGCGATAAGGAATAGCAATATAAAATTTCATTATGTACAAAAAATCTCGATACTTTAAGATGTTTAAGCTACATTAATCTATTTATCAAATCGTTCTGCATTCGAAACGGCGCCATTAAAATCAAAAGCTGAGTGAAAAGCGTCCAAGGAATGTACAGACAGTGAAATTGACCCAAAAATTAAATTTTCCTTACGGAAGTCACAACACTGAACCATTACAATGATTGACTTCACAGTAAAGCATCGTTCAAAATATTCGAGACTGAAATAGAATCCTGATAAAGTACTTTTGCTCTGCTGCCTTTTTAATGCTGCGGACTATTTACATACCATCTGATCGTGAAATGGGTCAACGTATAATTCGCAGGGGATCTCTCCCGGGGCAACCATAAGGTTGACATTTCGTCCAAATATAAATGGTTGCTTATTAGGAAAACTTATAAACAGAATTCAGAGCATCCATGGTGATTTGTGTTTCCATGGCTATTTTTTTATAAGTGTTTATATAATTATGATCAGTTCGATATGTAGTTATATGATGAAATTAAAAATCATAATATTTTTCTAGATCACTTTTTATTGAACTGTTATGCGTTAGTTCGATCACATACATTAGGGTTGCTCTTACGTGAAAGTTTTAAGTGAAACCTAATATTCCATTACATTAGAAAACTTGCCTTTTGAATAGTATTATTATATATAGGTTACATAAGAGTATTAGTATATATATAAGGCGTTGCATAAGATGTTTTTAGGGTCCCTTATAGGTTTGTCTAGTCTGTCTTGTCCGTATGTCATACCCTTTTTTCTCCCAAACTATAAGCACTACACAATTCAAACTTTGTAAGTATATGTATTATGTGAACCGCTATTAGGTTTTAATAAGAAACTTGAAATTTTATTTATATATTTTGGGGTTTCCTATACATTAAACTGAAACTCAAAAAGTGTTTTTCATCCTACCCCCACGTGTTTTTAATATATATTTTTTTTAAAATGAATAGTTTGCTCGAAAGACACTTCCAAAATTGAAAAAGTGTGTTCCCCCTCTAATTTCTAAACTATGGGGTTGATAAAATCAAAAAAAAAATGTACATGACCATAAAATCTTACAACGAAATTTAGTTTGAGCGATTTCTGATGTGTAGTTTTTTTTATACGTCATAAACGGTGGACCACTATTTTTTCATATTAAGCTTGCCAAGTAAAATAAAAAATATTTTATTTTATGTTACTTGCTGCCTGCGAAAACCCTCACGGGGAGTCCGACTCGCGCGGTCAGATTTTTTTGTTTGCTATCTTGATTCGCGATAGATTCATAAACATTACTTATTAAGTAAGCAAATACTACCGTTTTATATTATTTTTATTTTTATGTATCTTCAGTGACTGACCAATGCTTATTTTACTTGTGCAATATAGTTTTGATTTAATTTAATTAATCTTTTTAACAAAGACAAAAAGGAATTATTAAAAGTTGATTGAACTCATTTTGGACAACCCAGTCATACGTAAATAGTGTTTAAAATACATAACCGTATATTGCCATTTGCTTATTACAAAATCGAGGATCTAATGCCTTAGCTAAAGCTAAATATAACTTACTGCAAGGACTCGGGAGGTAACAGTATCTTTGCATATTAGCAGTAGGCTTTCTATTTATCGCCTTTGTGGGTCGTTCTGAAAAATTACCTAAGATATATTCCCGCTTAAATTCAAGAAACATTTAATACAAGCGGTGTCTTCATTTTCTAGAAAGCTCTGTAATATTGTGATTAATAGTTCGGAGTTCTAAGCTAGTTTTATTGTAATTTATTACTTTGAAGTCACCTCAAGAGAGCTTTGGCATTTTATTGTTATGGAGTTCTACGGACATTCCAATTTCTTCAAGCATCGTTTTACTTTAGTCAGACTGTTATTGAAATAATTGTGAAAGATACACATTAGAATCTGTTAAGAATTGTTTTAAGTTTCTGAAAACGAAAGCTTTTCGTTAAATAATTAAGTACCTAATTTGTCTTTAAAAAGTAAAAATAATAAAAGAAACTAAGTTAAAAGTACCTACAAATCTATTTGATAATTCAAAAAAAAATCGCGTTGGGGACGCCCTAATTATTTCTCTTCTTATCTACGATATTTTTCATATCAAGTTCAGTCCCCCCAAAGAGCGACGTTTTTTTTAGAATATTAATAGATTCTTAGGTACTTTAACATTAATTTCTTTATTATTTTTTACTTTTTAAAGGAAATTACTTAAGTTCTTGTGATGGGCGGTTTTTTTAATTATTAATTATTATATTTATACTTTATAGGTAGATTAGATTAAGTTAGATTTTAGTATATGTATAAGTTAATTACTACAATTTCTTCTTCTTCTAGATTCTGCAAGGGTGATTTCATATGTTTTTTTTATTTTTTATTTGTCCTTTGCTTCATTTTTCTAATACATTTAGGCAAGAAACTCGTTCGCCTATTTACTTATGAATTACTAGTTTTTCTTTCTATTAAATAGGCTAAAGTACTTTACTGATCCCAAGTTATATTGCAAGTCATTTCGGTTACTCTCCCCATTTCAGCTCCTCACAACTTTTAAACGGGCTCAACCGTTTTCATCAAACATGTCTAAGAACCACTCGCCCATAAGTCACCCTAATACAAAAAAAAAACTAAATTGAAATCACTGCATGCGTTCGGGAGTTATGATGCCACAGACAGACAGACACGTCAAACTTAACTTATAACACCCCTCTTTTTGCGTCGAGGGTTAATAAATAGAGACTAAGTAAGAGTAGTAGTAGTCATAACTTATGAAAAATGGCGAATGTAAATATTTGGTGGTGAAAATGATTATTTTTTTGCTTCAACAATGCATGTATGAATTTTATAGGTACTTTTGTATAATACATCACTTGATAACACTAGATTTTGGAAATCTTGAAACGGCGATTACGAACAACTTTATTTCTTTCAATGTCAATGAATTAAAACAATACAATCAATTTAAAAAATATCGCGTGTGTGACAACATGACAAATATTGGCGGGAACCCTTAAAAAAGGTTCTGCCCTATTCCTAATAGAAGCTTCCATCTACGAGTATGATATCTTTTAGCCCAGTAGTTTAATAAAATTGCCTTTGCAAATAAAACGTTAGCTTTTATCACACATTACACGTATTCGGACGTTGGCGTAATGAGCTCGCCGGGACCGTGGGAGCGTGTATTCCGCTAATTAACACCGTCTCCATTGTAACCGGCACAGTTAGGGCCGAATCACCGCGCTCGCAATAATATTGCCAAATTATTAATTTACAAAACATCTGTTTTAACACGGCGCCCTCTCTTAATTGCGGGGGTTATAATCTTCTCAACGGTTATGGGGATAAACGTGCACTATTTGCCGGGTCCACATTAATTTTCATGAGCGGCCCGAGTACAAGATGTCTGTGTTGATTAAATTAGGACTGCTACCTTGGGGCGAAATTAATTGCGTCTAATAAAATGGTGAAAGAAATACGAACACATGCACTGGAAAATCCCTTCTTTTTTATTGGATAAAGCATATATAAATAAACATGTACTTTCACGGCAAATTTATTTAAGAATTAATATTATTGGTATACGTGCTCTGATAAATATGAATTATTCTGCTCTTCTTAGATGGCTGTTTATCTCTGACAACATTAAGCAATCAAGACTCAAATAAGGTATGTTACTTGACAACTATTACTTCAGAACACGAAAGTAAAAACGACTGATTTAGTCCAGATCAAATGATTCAGACATCATCATCATCAGCTCATTAAACGTCCCCACCGGAGGCCTTAGTCTTCAACGGGCTTCCAGTGCGGATTGGACGACTTCAACACATCAACCCAATCTCTTCGCAGGCGTGCATGAAGGTGAGGGATTGCAGGGAGTTTTCCTTCACCGTAACAGCATTGGATAACGTACATATCTTTTCGAAAATCGAAAACACATTGGTACGTTCGGGATTTGAACCTCAAGCCCTCTCGGTAGGAGGCGTCCACCATTGAGCCACCGACGCTCTCATTTCAGATTCAGGCATATATGTATCGAATCTTGGTAAGTTAGTTGATAAGCCTAGGCATATTATTATAAAATATAGCTTAAGTACTTGTATATATTATAGGTCAATAACGCGCAATATAACTCAACTCATAAGAAATTTCGGGCGAACAGACATTAGAGAACTTCCTGCGTAATTGGATTCAACGTAATACCTCTTCAACGAAGTTGTACAATATACTAAGTTGGGTACCGTATTTCATTTTAAAGATACATTTCATATAAAATTAACTTTTATGTCAATATGAAAACTGAAATTGGTTCCCGCAAATTGTTGTAGCACCCGCTCATGGAACATCATAACCTTAGCCTTAGCTTTATAAACAATTAACTAAAGTCAGCATAGCACAAGATCGTTACAAGACTTACAAAGCTATTTGTCAGATTAGTACTGGATTAAAAACTACATTTCGATAAAACAAGCGTAGGGCATTCATGAGTAAATGAACAGTGGAATTTTGGGCAATGGGCAATTCACTTAATATCAAATTAAATGGTTCAATGATTTAAAGCAAACGGGACAGTCAGTCCGCTCACCTGGTAATTATACCAGATTAATTGTAATCATTTCTCGTCGGTAATAATAACAATGACTTGCCAAGGCACAATAATAAATACATCTTCATATTCATAATAAAATAAAATTAATGATTGATAAACAAATTTGCATTGTATTTTCAATATAAATTTGTGAATTTGTATAATATTGATATGTTTTGGCTTTGTATGTAGTGCCAATTTTCTTTGTCTCGCATGTCTTCTTCAATATAACAGCTATACGTCCGAATACTTTATATTTATAAGCAACCTCTACTATGTATTCTTTGCTAAACGGTCATCAGATTTTTCTAGAACCGTTCACTAGTTCAAAGACAAAGGTCGGAACAGAAATGTAAATAGAAACTATATTATTAACATCGAAGTTACGGACTGCAATTACCTACCTCAGTAACAGTGTCTCAGCGACGGAACTCATTCAACTAGGAAGCAACTTGAACTACTTCCTAAGTACTCAAGGCAAGTTAAATTAATATCTTAGGCAAAAATATACGGAGTCTTAAAACTGGTATTACACCTTGGTACAATTTCCTTATGACAATGAGGAAACTCATTGAAGTTTAAGAGGGCGTGGTGAACTAGGATTGGACATTGTAACTTCGTATGGTTTTGAGACTTAAGTTCGGTGGCTCATTTGTGTGCATTGTTGCCTTCCGATCTGAAGGGTGAAGGTGGATATCCCGCCACGTGCCAATGTCTTTAAATTTATTCTATATGTACGTTTATCGACGCTGTTACGGTAAAGGAAAACACCTTGAGGAAACCAGCGCACACCAACGAAGAAATTTAAAGGTTCTGCGTAAATTCGGCTTAACTGTACTGGGCCCGCATGGACGACTACGGCCTATACAACCTTCACAGGAAGGCTTGTGCCCCTCGGTGGGGGCGGGTAATGAGCGGATGATGTTTGATTTTGATATCTTATATTTAACCAGAGTAATAACTGCTTCCATTGTATAGTGGTCTTAAATTTGAGTCGTAATCACTACATTATCTAATGGTTGTAAAGCAAAACTTTGTGCGATTTTTCCTACTTTGGTTCAAACATTGCTAGGCATCTGACTTTATTATTAAAAAAAAATAAGTAAATAAATATCCACATACATTCACACAGTGCCATCTAGCCCCAAGTTAAGTGTTAAGCCTGTATTATCGGTACTAAGCGGCGGATAAACATACTTATATACATTTTTTTGTAAATACATACATATTATACATAAAAAACACCCAAACCAATTAATTCCTTTGAATTTTTGATGAAACGAAATGATAATATCATTTCGTTAATAACATCATCAGCTCATTAAACGTCCCCACCGAGGGGCACGAGCTACCCGTATAGTGTGGTATTAGCCTTAGTCGTCCACGCGGGCCTAGTGCGGATTGGACGACTTCACACACAACCTTCGAATATCTTCGCAGGCGTGCATGAAGGTTTCCTCACGATGTTTTCCTTTACCGTAAGAGCGTCGGATAACGTACATATACATATATGTTCGAAAATTCGAAAACACATTGGTACGTGTCGGGATTTGAACCTCAGCCCTACCGGTAGGATGGCGACAGTCCACACCATTGAGCCACCGACGCTCTCAATTTCGTTTTATGTTACATTCATATTTTCCGTCAACACTGCTCTGCGCCCGTCACCATAGACGACGATGTGAGGTTTCGTATACGTATCGAATTCGTGGACGATAGTATGAGATTTTAAGATGTTATAAATATAATGAACATTTCAGTTTTTTAAACTTAGTCAACATTCCGATTTGTGTAAGGAAAACTCAAACTTCAGCTACGTGAACGTCGGAAAAAGTTCTTCATCCTCTTAAAATAAGCTTCAATCAACATCAAAACTTACAAGCACAGTAAGTAGGAATCCTTAATATTATCGCAAAATAAACCCCTTATAATGAATGATATTATATAACATCATTCTAAAAGCTTTCTCCAAAATTACTCTTCTTCAATAGCGGAAACATCAAAAGATATAATTCTCAATAGATAAAAAAGCTTAATTTTGTTCTTTATTTTTTGATAACGTATTTGGCTTATTGAGCTATTTCGCGAGGCCAATCAAAGTACTGAACAAATTAGAAATTCATGTGGGTACAATATTACATACGCAAGCTTGCCCTTGTACACGTGTAATCTCGATGTATGTACCCGGAAAGAATATCCCGTTATAACTCCGGATTTAAATGGAAATTGCGTATTTGTGTTAGGCTTGTGTAACTTAATGAAATTTATATTGAAGTTGAAAATGTGGTGCTGTTCTAATAACGTTAAATAATTATTTCACCATATTAAATATCGGTGTTATCAAAACATTATTTCATCTGGTGTAATGGTTGAGACGTCGGTTGTTACACCAAGGGTTCCAGCTATTTCAGTTGTTTAGTGTAATAAAAACTTTACGCTTAATTTGGAGGTAGATGGTACTGTGTGAATGTCTTGAAATTTATTTATAATGGACTTCAATTCTTAATGTTAAATTTGAAAGCGGTGGCATCCGGCCTAATGTTAGGCCTAGAAATGGAGACAGCTACCATTACATACCCTATAGAAAATCATGCAAATCCATGCACAAAGGGCACATTGTTCTGTTCTCTAAACCATAATTCCTCTGAAACATTAACAAAGTTAGTCATTAATTTAAACGAGCATAATTTCGAGAGTGTAATCTCTCGTACATTATTAGCTGTTGACTTCTTAATCCACGCACGTCACAACTTTGGATTTAGCATTCACAGGGCAGATTTAAAGGGTGCTAGCACTTGTTACAACAATGGAGATCCGTTTAAACCTCTCAAATAGAGCGCGAAAATTTCACAGAAAGGATTAATGAGGCTCGGCCCTAATCATTATTTAGCCGAGGTTCATTCCGCTGCAGGGCGGAACTAGGGGAAGCGCTGGGAACCGAGCTCTTGTAATTTTAACTCATCGCTAAATCAAGCAGGAAAATTAATTGATATAAATGCAACAGACAGTTTTAAGTATATATTTTTGTATACTTTAATTAATTGCGTCGTGAGAGATTGACTGCAAATCTGGCACTGAAAAGAACGGCTAAGAAAATTATGTATTAAAAATATTTTATATGTTAGTATCTAGAATAACGAATATTTTAAATTACACTTCTGTATGCTTAAACTTTACAAATTATCTTAATAATATCATTTTATATTGATAGTGATCATGATTTGTTCATTGACAATATATATTTTTTACATGAAAGCATAAAGTTTTCTCACTTGATATTAATATAAGTACTTTTTCCTATATCAAACCATAATTTATAAAATGTAACTAAAGTATAGTTGCTATTTTGGCCTACATAATATCTTATTTTATAAAGTAGATTTTAAGTCATCCTTTGTTTACCTTAAGGTTGTTAATGCTAAATACCTACACGAAAAATCGGTGGCTCAATGGTGTGAACTGTCGCCCTTCTACCGGGAGAGCCGAGGTTCAAATCCCGCCACGCACCAATGTGTTTTCGAATTTTCGAAAAAACATATGTACGTTAACCGACGCTCTTACGGTGAAGGAAAATATCGTGAGGAAACCTGCGCACGCCTGCGAAGAGATTCAAAGGTTGTGCGTGAAGTCGTCCAACCCGCACTGGGCCGCGTGGACGACTAAGGCCTAATCTCACCCTATACGGGTAGGCTCGTGCCCCTCGGTGGGAATTTTTAATGAGCTGATGATGATAAAACCTTTCAGTGTTACCATTTTTAGTTATTATATGTTCCTAAATGTGAAAAAACTCGAAACATTTTCTTAAAATTAAACATTCATTCTCTTTTTCGAGGTAAATATTTTATAATCCGCCCTTTGTCTCCGCGACTCGTTCAAATAACCCCGCCAACATTGATTATGCGCGCCATTAAAAATGGACCAGTGCCGGATAGGGTTTTCGCAAAGATTATCAAGGCATGTATTAATTCTCCACCACCAGATGTAAAAAAACCTAGAACCAGCGCATTGCAATAGGTTGGAATAAAAAGCCAAAGTTAAATATTGCTACAAAATGAAAAACAATTTCGCGTGTGCTTTGTAAAACAATACCATTTTAAATTACTGATATTAAAAGTTCCCCTTTGTAACACTCCAATAAACGTTTAAATTTAGAACGTTTCAAACCAGCTAGAAAATAGAACACTCGAAAAGTGTTCTTAATACATAAAAGAGTTTAAATCGAAAGAGTATTTACCATAAAATGTTACTTTACATTTCTAGTCGGAACTTGCAATAAACGCATTATTTGCCCTCTGTATGCAGAAGCGGTCGGCACTCACTGCAGGTGTGTCTCTAAACACCTCTATGCACATTAGGCCCACGCAACTATGTATCTTGGTGATAAACATATTTTGAAATGTAGACTCATAGGTCAGATACGATGAGGAACATGGAATTACGTGAAGTGATAATATAGAAGATAAAAAAGTACATTAAGTTTTTTATAGGGAAAATGTTAAACTTGTTGGTAGTGCAGTAAGATCTGTTCTATTATTTAAGTAAACAAAAAATTTAAGCGCAGTTATTTTAATTCTAGTCTTACTCAACCCGAGACACAGAAATACCTAATCATAACTAGTCATCAGTAACAGTAAAAGAATCAGTTATGTGTATTATTTACTAGCTTTTGCATGCGTCTTCGTCCATGTAGAATAGTTACTTTGCGCTAACGTTAACTATAACCCACTAAGTACTTCGTTTATATAGGTGACTTAAAATTGCGATAACTCTTGAGATATTATTCTTAAACGAATAATAAATAAGGCAATTTCGTTTTATGGTTTTATAAACAATTTCGTTTTATGTTGTTTTTTCGTTTTATAAACATATTTAATTTTATGTTTATGAACGCACCTTCGCAAATGATTCATTATTTCGGTACAAATTTGGTACGCAAAAAGTTAATAGTGAGCTAATATATAGACATAATAAATAAATAAATAATAAATATCCACTAACATTCACACAGCGTCATCTAGCCCCAAGTTAAGCGTGATGTTTAGTATGGGTACTAAACAATGGATAAACATATATACATTTTTTTGTAAATACATACATATTATACATATAAAACAACCAGACTATCAGTCATGTTCATGCACACAAATATTTATACAGCCCGGGGATCGAACCCTTGGTGTTGCAGTCGACGTCTCAACCGCAACACCAAAGGGGTCGTTAAATAAATATTATAGTTAATAAAATAACAAAAGCTGTTTAAACCCTATTTCACTGCTACCAAGTGTAGCGCACCGTGTTTGCATTTATGGAGCTCGTTCAACACTTCCACCGTCATTTAAAATTCTCTCTCAGCTCAGAACTAAAATTTGCCGCGTTGACCTTATTTTCATAATTATTTTCAAAGCTTTGCGAAATCTTATTATAGTAAAAAGACGTTTGATGAACGGAAAAGCTCTCAACAATTTGCACAAGTCTCATTGCTGAGCTAATTTGCATTGTGATTAAGAACTACAGAAATGAGTTATGTCTTATACTATACTTTTGTTTGTTTTTGGGCTTTAATTTTGGTGTGAGTATTATATTCCATAAAAAAATATCAGTAGCTACATGAGACGTCGGCTACTACACCAAGGGTTCCGAGTTCATTCCCCGGACAGTACAAGCATGAACTATCTGTTTGTATTCGTCTGTGTGTTTCTATGTATATAATTACATGTATTTACAAAAAAATATACGATGAGTATGTTTATCCGTTAAGTACCCTTAATATAAGTTTCACGCTTAACTTTGACCTACATGGCGCTGTGTATCAACACAAAAAAAAATGCTAAGAATTCACAGAGATCTCTCTATTGTTCGTATTTATTTTATTGAAACATGATAACTATGACATAATTTACTGTATAGTAATTATAAGAAAGGACTTTCGGTCAATAATTGTAACGGGTATTTCAAAAGACCTTCATACAATAAAGAATAACAGAAAAGAACTGGACTGCAAATATCATATTCATTAATGTCAAAGCATCACTTTTACCTCTTCTCTGTGCTATTTCAACTATTTGTATGTATAATATTGTAAGTATTAAAACTAAATATATATGTTGTTAAGTACACATAGTACAGGATTCATGCTTAACTTGAGGCTAGATGGCGCTGCGTGATTTTAAGTGGATATTTGTTATTATGTTACTGGTTAATAAAACTATAGGTGTTTATATTACTGGTAGTTAAAGTAACATTAAAAGCTTAAAGTAAGAAATGCGTGTATGCAAGCTTTGGGTATTCTTTTTGTAAATTATTTACAAAAGTATGTCCTAACGTATGTGATATTATTTTGACCGGAATAGCTTCGCCGCGTATCTCGACGGTCTGCGAGCTTTTGTGGACTCGCGAGCTTCGCATACTCGATACAAAGCATTCTTGGGCAGTCCGGCCTTTGGGATTGTTCGCATAATCGGGGACGGCCTTCTTGTTTGACTTTAACGAGAATTCGCTTTGGATATTTTGGTCATAATTTAGTAAAGGGGCTATTGGTAAACATTTTGGGCACGGTTAAACAAAAGACGGGGGATGATGTGTGGCTGAGTTTTATGATAGAGTTTTGATAGTCTTATATGGTAAACTGGTTATTTTTCAAAATAAAAGTAGTTATCATTAATGAATAATGAATTAACATAAAACTTTTAGGTGGTAGGCTCGATACTGAGTCGTCTATGTAGGTACCACTGCAGTGCAGATATCGTCTCGCGAAATAAGAGTGCTATGCACTTTTGTGTTTCGGGATGAGGGCACTGTAGCTACTGAAATTACCGGGTTTAAGAGACCTAGCATCTATTTGACTGACGGGTGCAGTGCAGCATTGATGGAGAATAATAACTATTTATCAGTTGTTAGTCTTCTTCAATGCCGCTCTATCATAGTCAGGCCTATCACTTACCATCAGGTGAGCATTCTGACTGTCCTGTTCACTTAGTTACATAAAAAAAGTCCTTTGAACATCTAAACACCAAGTTAATAGTTATTAGCACAAGGGACTCGATATAAAATCTCTTCACGTATCTGCTAAGCGACCGTTACGATGGTAGCTTGACGTCAAACCCTCATTAAATTTGATCTTCGATATTTAAAAACAGCTTCATAACCTCGACCGATTTGACTTTTCACTTAAGAAGCCCATAAAATTATTTATTTTTATGCACAACAAAGTGTCTTAAGTTACCGCATACCAATCTATTGGGATTACCGAACTTTGCGGCGTCCATCCTCCTTGTAACTTATAACAAATCTGGAGCCCTCAGGGAGGTTAAAATAAATAAACTCAAACTAAAGGAGGGACCGGCGAAGTTCGCTGAAAGTTGCCGGCGTAGTACGTGCCTTGGAAAATAGCTTCAGTATGCTTTGGTTGTAGCTTCTTAATAAGACAGCGTCTTTTATAGGATAGCTATTCTGTGAACCAATTCCGAGCACAATTTATAACTCCTAAATGTTACTTTCAACGCTAATTCTTTAAGTGGTTTTTTTCAATATTCAATTTTATCTGTCATGTTAAAAACATACTAACTTTTATTAATAATTTGACGTAATTATAATGTATTGTTGACTATTAGCGACCATTTATTATTATTGTATCCATGTACTTGACAAATTTTATATGTCTCGCAATGTTTTCTTTGTTCAATCTTCTATGTATGCCATAATGACGTCTTGGGAAACTGTAAGTTGTTGTGGATTTATGAAATAAATAAAATAAAATAAAAATAAAAAATAAATAAAGTGCATATCATAATAGTAAGATATTATTTTCATCTATAGTAAACATCAATTTGTTTGGATACAATAAATGATGTTTATTGAAAAAAAAATACAGTTTTAACCGCGTTATTAGAACAACACTGTTTCAATGTGAAGATAGATTTGCAGTTATTTCAGTCACATAGTATATTCGACTCGTCATTGCCCACTTCCATCTATCAGAAAGCTTTCAAAGCCAATGGAGTGGAGATCGCGTCTCGGCAAGCGTAGCGTAGGACGCCCTCCAGCCCGATGGACCGACTACTTGTGAAAGGTCGCTGATGGAGGCTGGAAGAGAAAAGCGGAGGGCCGGGTGCAAAATGGGGGAGACCTATGTCCAGCAGTAGACTACGTCAGGTTGAATAGGTAAAGCACTCCTTGACATAGGTCTTCGCCAGATTCATCGAACCTCCGCTTTTCTGAACCAGCCGCCTCCAGGGACCTTCTGCAACTCGTCAGTCTATTGGGCCAGAGGGCCTCCAACAATTTGATTACCAAGACGCGTTCTCCACTTTAGGATTCGTCTGGTTCAACGGTCATTGGTTCTTTTACATAAGACTAGCCCACTTCCACTTCAACTTCATGAAACACATAACATCAGATCCGCTGTATGACATTCAATTATTAACTATTTCTATGACTTAGGATTTTTACTCTCCACAAATCCCTTTGTTATATTGCTAAACTACGTATTCACATATAATAAACAACTTTGAACTTATCAAAGATGGATCATTCGTCGTTTTGTTAGATACTGTTTAATTTCCTCATGAATTATCTGAAAGATCGCATTACCCTTATTTCCTAAAGCACCGCAACGATTCTGTACTAAGCTCTAGTACCTATTTCTACTGGAAAACATTTTCGCCTCGGTGAACTCCAGACAGGCATGGTTCAATGAACCCTAAATATACTTACGAACAAAAATTGCTAATTCCAACCACATAGGTGTGTATTAGCTGCGAGTCATAATTAATTTATGGAATGTTGGTAAGGGTTTCAACATTCGTACACTTTAAGAATCTTGCGAATGGATATACACATATTTATAAATTTACCACGAGACGTTTCAAATTAATAAAATTTACAAAACTTTTGGCGTATAATAATACAATTTATTACTAGTGTAGAATCCTACAAAAAGCCATAAATTTTATAGGAAATTCATCAATTTGCGACTCTCATTATTTTCCGGTGACATATAGGTATATTGGTTTGCACCCTAATTCCGATAATGTTTATATGCACTAATAGGATCGTTATTGTATCTCAATAGTAAAATTTTGCACTCATTCGTTCTGATTTATCGTATATTTTAACCCCTTGACAGCCAATGACGCCTTTAGACGCCAGACATAATAAATCTTCTATCGTGTCTGGATTTCTCTATTCTCTCTATTCATTCTACTATGTAATTCGCTTTCAACCATTAACATTAAAGTTGTACCGGAATACCAAATTTACGCAAATTGGCACAACCCTACATCCTATAATGGAGGTTTCTCGCACTCTGGAAAATTTACTTATCGAATTGGAATTGACGAATGAAAAGAATCTGAATGGAAAATGTTTGTATTTTCCGTTCTCTATGATGAGTACAGATTTATATATATGGGTTTTTGTTGTTTTATTCTGTATGTTCACGTGTATTCAAACAAAGTTAAACAGTAGTTTTAATGCAGGTATGTAAAAAACCTTAAACTTTTTGGTGCACTCAATTACATTTGCGATCTGAATAACAATTGTTTTATCATCACCAGCTCGTATACGTTCCCACCGAGGTGTACTGCAGGCCTTAATCGTCCATGCGGGCGGATTGGCCAACTTCATGTACAACCATTGAGTTTCTTCGAAGGCGTTGTCATGTTTCTTCACGATGTTTTTCTTCACTGCAAGTCCGTCAAATAAACGTACATATGATTTGGAAAATTCGAAGACTTTGGTACGTGGTGCGATTTTAACTTGCACCCTTCAGGTTGGAAGGCGACAGTCGACACCAATGAGCCAGAGATACTCAATGCTCACAATAGTTAGTCTTCTCTTTAACCGATAAAAGTTCACTGTTTGATAAAGGTCTCTCGCATTTGCACCAGATATCCATGTTCCTTCTCCGCTTTTCTCATCCAGTATTCAGCAGCTTTTCACATTGTCGGTCCATCGGGTCAGACGACGTTTTACTCTACGCCTACCAAGAAGGTATTCACTCCAGAACTCATCCATCTCAACAGCCATCAGTTCCGCGATATAAATGCTAGGCCAGACGGTGCTAAAACTTTAAAAGTTTGCAGAACATAAAAAAACTAAAAGCATGTCACATATATCCTTCCTGCTTTTCAATGTTTAGTAAATTTTGTACAGTAATCGACTGAAACAGAAATGAAAATACGCTCACTCGCGGAAAGCTACTTCTGGAATGTTGAAAATTGTATACCTACTTTTTGTCTCTACATAAGTAGGTACTATATAAATGTAATACCACGCATTATCACGCAGTGATCTAAAAACAAAATTTAGACTAGTAGACGACGAAGGCAGTAATATTAATTTAAACATAATAATACATAAAATATAGCAACATGCTTTTATCATATTAATGAAACTGATCCAACATACATTTAAAATGTATGTTAAAACACTTGCATTACTAATGATAAATAAAATTATTAATAAATGAAAAGCATTTTTATTGTTAAAATTAATATAAAAAATACGGAAACGGATCCAGCACACATTAAAAATATATGAAAAATACATTACTATTTTTAAAAACCACTCGGCCTACGCTTTGGAATCTTGTCACGTCGGAACGGTTTGCCACGTATGACGCAAATTATTATTGCTATGCGACAAAATACGCGGACACTGCACAAAATGGCGGATCCAAAACTTCAATATTTCAGCCAAACATTTTTGAAACATGGAGTTTAAAAGGTTCGATAGCTAACCAAGTAGCTTTGATTCGGTTCATGCTAGTTAATCTATTACGTAATCATATGTAATTGGATCTGAGCGTCGGTGGCTCAATGGTGTGGACTGTCGCCTTCCTACCGGGAGGGCTGAGGTTCAAATCTCGACACGTACCAATGTATTTTCGAATTTTCGAAAATATATGTACGTTATCCGACGCTCTTACGGTGAAGGAAAACATCGTGAGGAAACCTTCATGCACACCTGCGAAGAGATTCAAAGGTTGTGTGTGAAGTCGCCCAATCCGCACTGGGCCCGCGTGGACGACTAAGGCCTAATCACCCTATACGGGTAGGCTCGTGCCCCTCGGTGGGGAGTTTAATGAGCTGATGATGATGATGATGTAATTGGATGGGTGGCTGAAAAATACTAGCTCACGATCATTATCATGTTAACAAGACCTAGCTCTAAATAGGGAAGAAGTAATTAAGACCGGATTGGTTAGTCTCAATTACTTAGATAAATAATAATAAATATCCACTGACATTCACACAGTGCCATGAAGCCCCATAGTACTTGTAAGCTAAAAGCTTGCAGTTAGTGATGCGAATATTTTAGTTTCTGATCTTATGTAAGTCACTTTATATATTTAATTAGTTTATTATCGACACCATATCCTGAGA
The DNA here is from genome assembly GCA_019425675.1 of Leucinodes orbonalis. NCBI lineage: Eukaryota > Metazoa > Arthropoda > Insecta > Lepidoptera > Crambidae > Leucinodes > Leucinodes orbonalis. The sequence continues at coordinate 24,770 of PQWD01000177.1, forward strand.
ATATGAACTATTTGGTACATCGGAAACCAAATCTATGAAAGTTAATAAACGACGAAACTCTTCGAGAAAAGTTAGGTAGTGCCCTTGCGCTTCGCTTCATAAAATTTTAGCTATCGAAAATATATCTAATACGATCAAATAATGCAACTTCAATATAAATAAAAACTCTGTACGATAAACTGTGTCTGCGAATTCAATCAAACAATGATATACGAACTCTTTCAAACATCCCGTGTGCTACGTCGCTATTAAAACTAGTGCTACGAAAACTGACGCTACAATTGCGCGTTCCTAAACTGACTACAAAATTGGAAACCAGACTAAAATTGCAATCCTGTGGTCTAAAAATATCTGTTTTAATTTTGAAAACATAAATGTTTTTTTTTACATTCACACAGCACCATCTAGCTCCAAGTTAAGCGTGAAGCCTGTATTATGGGAACTAAACAACGGATAAACATTTTTTTGTATATACATATTATTCATTGAAAACCTGATCATTACAAACAGACATGTTTATGCACACATATGTTTGTACTGCCCGGGGACCGAGTTCGGAACCCTTGGTGTATTATTCATATACATATGTGTGTAGCCATTTTGTTGCTCAATCAGAGACATACCACAGCGGTGTTTCGTGGTAGCTTTCGCTACTCTGCCACGAGATGTTGGAACAATATCCCACCACCTTTAAACAATGTCGGACTGTGGGAAGCTTTAAGGGTAACTACAGAAGGTATCTCCTTAGGTCACAGATTGAGCAATCTTAAAATTATCTGCTATGTCAAATGTATAGTTTAATAATTACTGCAATATATATTCTACATTTTTGTATGTATATGTATGTAATATTGTTGTATGTGTACGTGCATATGTATGTGTTTATGTGTGTGTATGTATATTTGTGTATGTATTAATATATATATGTTATTTATTTTATATCGTACTTGTTTAATTGTATCCACAATATGGTATGATTACATATTATCTTGTATCCGCACTGCGTGTAGCACTGTCCCTCTTTCAAATAAGGTATCTACGGAAGATCAGCGTTTCGGTACGTTTTCGTGCCGCGACCCATGCTGAGTAATGCCTTTTCGGTCCCTTATTTCACTTTTTTTACTGTTATATTAAGTTATAGAATTTGATTGTATTTGTAAATTGGTGCACCGAATAAACAATTTTCTTTCTTTCTTTCTTTTCTTTCTTTAGTCGTTATTATTTAGGGCAGGACACTTAGAATTTATTTGACAAAACGGCTCGATTTTATGACTTTCCATTATAATAATTTATATCCTTCTTTAGGTTTTGTGACCATATAAATGATAATAATGATAAACTTATTGCTTCTTTACAAGTTACATGTGTTACTATAAGATAATCTTTCTTCAGTTTTAACATAATTAAGTAAAACATCGCAAGCATCAAGCAATAAAAAACCATTAAAAGCTCTCAAAATGTTTTTAATACCAAACATCTAAACAGAGTTCAAAAGTTTTGTTTAAATAGCTCTTTGTACTACATAAAAGGCTGCGTCTTCGCGTAAACCCCGCAAAATGTCCAACTATGTCGCAAATTAGAGAGCGTCGGTGGCTCAGTGTTGTGGACGGTCGCCTTCCTACCGGGAGGGCTGAGGTTCAAATCCGACACGTACCAATGTTTTCGAATTTTCGAAAATATATGTACGTTATCCGACGCTCTTACGGTGAAGGAAAACATCGTGAGGAAACCTTCATGCACGCCTGCGAAGAGATTCGAAGGTTGTGTGTGAAGTCGTCAATCCGCACTGGGCCCGCGTGGACGACTAAGGCCTAATCACCCTATAGGTAGGCTCGTGCCCTCGGTGGGGACGTTTAATGAGCTGATGATGATGATGTCGCAAATTTACAAGTTCTTCTCGGCTCGCAAGTGATAAAATTACCCAGCTGTCGTGAATTCCCTTGATAGCTCTAAAAGTAACCTAGAACCTCTGCATCAAAGAAACTACCTATTAAAAGTGGAAACCACAGGGAGCAACTAAACTAACTTTTATTTAGAGATGCAAGACATATTTTCTAAGCATAATAATTTTTAACAAAAAAGTACTGACTTCAAACTAAAAAGCTAACAATAAATTTTAAGCCAGATAGAAATGGTTGATTAATTGTTTCATAATTTTGATGTAGGTGCCAAACAAACTTCTTACCTATTTTATATAGCTGAAGAGTTTTTTCCAGAATAAATATTTTACGCTACGTTCTCGGCAAAAATCTATCTAAGATCTGATACGAACTAACGGCTTATTTACCTTAAAGGCCATTACATAAATATTACGAAACCTGACATGAAACAATATTTCACAAATAGCTGTTCTTACCATGGCATCAGCACGAATTTTACTCAGAAAATTTTCTACCATTCGCTGCAATATTGAAGAATGGTATGTTAATATTTTTTTTTCGTAATTCAAACGTTAAAATTTTGTTAAGTGATAGTAATTAAGGCTGTTCTCCTGTAGTGAGTTAGTATGTACAATATTATGTATTGACATTATATAGAAAACGCCATATTTTATTTTAGTTATGTGAAAGTCGTAACAATATTTCATCATCATCAGCTCATTAAAATAGTGTAATTCTGTGTATAATATATTGACAAAAAAAAAAATATTTAAGTATTTTTCCCTTATTTAGTACCGTCTTCTCTTCTTGCTTAATATGGGGCTAGATGGCGCTGTGTGAATGTTAGTCGTTATTTTTTAAATTATTGTTTATTATTGAAGTGAATATGTGAAGTCAGAATATAAGTATTTCAATATCTCTGTCCCCATTAGAGTAATTATAATAGTAACTCTTCGATATATTATTGTAAATAAATATACTCTATGGGCAATGGGGAAAAAAAAGAGTAAACCCATAGAAAGGTCTTTCAAATAAGTTAGTGTTAACCCAACCGAACAGCCTGGGGAGTAGCGTATCGAACGCATCCCAAATACAACCCTCGGGCTCGCAAATAAAATTTCATTGCCAGAATTCGTGTTCTAGCGAAACACATTTCGAGGCGTCATGCAGCTTGTATAAAAAGTTGTTAGGGCACCTATACTCGTACATGCTCGTCGATCGATTTTTAGGTCATTAAAGTTCATCAGAAGTTAAATAGAAACAATTGCTTTGAACTTATTGAGTCTACTTTCTAGCATTTATTTGTGGTTTATTTAGTGCTGACTCTTTGTCGAGAACAAAGAAGCCTACATATTATTATTATAGCAATCAATAACTATTTGGAATGGGAAGAAAACGTCTTATTACATGGTTTGATTTGATGAATTAATTTTATTTGTTTATGTTAATTGTTTTTTTTATACTATTAGTTTATAGCAGAATACTCGTATTCAATTAGTCGATCGATTCAAATGCAATAAACTTCGAGTTTAATACGCATGCGGTTGCTAAATATCTACAACTACACACACAAAGTCTGTGCGAACTACACGGTGCACCCGTTAAAACCATACTAAACATTCCCTTCCAGTGCCTTAAACATGTCTTAAAAAACTACACAAAGTTACACAAAGCTGCGGAACATGCAGTGTCCTCATTTAAGCTCCGAGACAAACCAAAGCTTCCATGACGCATTCACGTCGGTATATAATTGTTTCCGTGTTCAACGCCAGTCTGTATTCGGGTATCGCGGGTATTACGTAATGTAGCTATTTACGACAAATTAGATGTTGCAGATGGGGACGTTTAATGAGCTGATGATGATGATGAATGTTGCAGTGTGCCTAAGACATTGAATATTTATGTGCAGGTTGTATAGGAGAAAAGTTATAAGGTTACACCCTGTAACCATAAAGAATTTCAAGACACTATTAAAATTAGACGATTAGATAAAACTGTCGGCGGTGGGTTTGTGTTTGGTTTTAATTTTTTTTTTGTTTCTGTCATTTCTAAATATGAATATGTTGTTTGGGTATTACCAAGGAAATAATGATTGTAACTAGACATTTAAAAATATCTCGGCACAAAATTTATGGGCTATATGCAGCTTTTAAAAATACAAATCAGTAGAAGGAATTACCAGCTAGTGCTCGTAAATGTGGAGTTTTAGTAGCATTCAAATAATAGTGTGTTAATGCTTAGCTGATATATTTTTTGTTTAATATCGTTTTTTGTGTTCAGTGAACAAAAAAAACAACTTTTAAACATATTTTTGGCAACAACTTTTAAAAATTGGTGCTTTTGACAAGTTGTTTCATATTTTGCATTCCACGTTATCCATTTTAAATGATTAAGTTCCAGCATGATTTAACAACGGTAATCTAGTGCTTAAGTAATAGGTCTTCTCTATTATAATGAGAGGCTTTGCCAGAATTCCCAGGATTGAAGTTAACGAATTTTTTTATTGAACAGGAGGCATACGAGCATACGATTCACCTGATGGTAAGTGACACCGCCGCCCATAAGAATTTGCTTGACCTGAGGTTTCAGAAATGCGTTGCCGGCCCTAAAATAGTGTACGCTTTTTTCTTTTTCTTTATTTAAGCCAACATGTCGTGTCGCTCCGGCAATGTATCCAGAAAATGACTAATAAAATTACAGTTTAAAACGTGTAACAAAAGTTTAACCAAGGTTTGAAATATGAAGTTTAGTAACTATCGCAATACTTAATCATCAGATAGGGAACTGATAAATAATATCCTGAGCTCTTTTGTAGTTTGCAAGGCATGTGCCTTGTGAAAAGCCCTAAAACCTGTAAAATATCGTCATAAGCTAGTTGATGATCTATTATATTATAAAACATTCGTGAGTAAAACTTGAACTATCATTATTAACAGTTATAAGAGCACGGGTAATAAAGGAAATATTTAAGTATGAAACGTCTGAATATTTAAATATGTCAACATTATTCTTAAGTAGATGAACTCAGTACAGACCTGAATGTTAATTGTCTTGAACTCGTTGTGTTTTGACCCCTTGCCAAGGCATTTGCTATGATGGAAAATGAGCGGATTCAGAAATATTTTAAGGGTAAATGCATCCTTGTTATGTTTAATCATTTATTTAGACGTACAAATTCTCTTTTAAAATATTATAGAATAAGAAAATTAAAGTGTCTGCTTGTAATATTCTAAGGGGCCTTTTTTGGCAGGTAAATGTTGTAATAATGAAAAATAAATGCTAACAAAGGTTATTATGACAGTTATTTAACCACTGGTGGGTTTTGTAATGGCGGAAGACTACTTAGCTTCGTTAGACAGAAAATTTTTAACAAAATTCACTAGATGGTGATCAGGAGGTTAAGACAACAATGGATTTACAGTTCTTATTTGTGGCGAGGTGAAAATGCTCACTAAAACGTGGCGTCTTTAAGTTTTAATGAAAATTATTTATTTTAAACTTTAAAAATATTTTAAACTTTTATTTTATTATGAATTCCTTTCATTAACAGCTTAATCTATAGTCCGAAAAAGCATTCAGGAAAAGACTTAGTTGCCGCATACGTTTTCAAACTGTTATATTTATTAAGTCTCTCATGCTTGCCAAATTTGGTTTATACTGCAAACAGGGCTATGTTCCAACAACATCGATTTTACTTGACCTAAATTTGGATGCAGAACATTGTGACACATGATTCCACGTGTTTATAAATTATTTTATTTTTTAAATTTATCCAATGCCGTCGGTACAGCGCCATCTAGCCAATTCAGTCAAGAAGCTTGTACTGTGGGTGCTAAAGAACTGTTAAATATACATATAAATAAATTACAAATTTAAAAAACCCCCGACACAAGAACTTAAGTAATTTCCCTTTAAAAAGTAAAAAATGCTAAAAAGAAACTTAATGTTAAAGTACCTAAGAATCTATTAATAATTCTAAAAAAAAACGTCGCGTTGGGGGACTGAACTTGATATGAAAAATATCGTAGATAAGAAAGAAATAATTAGGAGCGGTCCCCCAACGCGACGTTTTTTTTTAGAATTATTAATAGATTCTTAGGTACTTTAACATTAAGTTTCTTTTATTATTTCTTATTTTTTAAAGGGAAATTACTTAAGTTCTTGTGTCGGGGTTTTTTTAAATTTTTAATTTCATTTTTATTTTATACTTTTTATAGGTAGGTTAGGTTAAGTTAGATTTTAGTATATTATAATTTACTTACTACAATTTAGGTTCTTACAAGGGTATAGATTAACATTTAAAGTCAAGCTCGTTCGCTATTTTACTTATTAATTACTAGTTTTTCTTTCTATAAATAGGCTAAAGGTCACATTGTTACTGATATAAACCATTATGTCAACTGATAAAGGAACGGGAGGGCCTACCCTACAACAGTAAAACCTTTACTTATATAACTATTTCAATTTATCTTCTTTATCATAAACTAAGGGCGTCGGTGTTAGTGTTGACTGTTGCCTACTGATCTAGAGGGTGCAGATTCACACCCCGCCACATAAAAATGTCTTTTCAAATATCCCAAATTATATTTACAAACAGAATCTATTTCAAAGAATCTGATTCAAAGGTTGTGCGTGGCTTATTCCGTACTGGGCTCGCGTGGTCGACTCAGGCCTAAACACCCTCTAAGGGGCAAGCTCGTGCCCTCGTTGGGGGCGCTTAATGATCTGTTGATGATAATAGGAGAGTAGTTTCAATATGCATTTTTTTGTTCCAGATTGAACTACGCACTATGTGGCCTCTGCCCATGGTGGTGGCATGTATGCAATGTCGTATTACATGCAGCATGTTGTGCGCTAGTCGCACGCACAGGTGTCGTTGTCGCACGATTGCGGCGACCCTTCGCTGCGCTTGCTGCTTTGTTGTTCGCAGTACATCCTGTTCACACGGAAGCGGTAAGTCTTTTTGTCGGTAGATGGCGTTGTTAGGTGCTGCCACGCGCTTTTATTATATTCGTAATTGTAAGCATCACAAATTAAGGTTCACTTGTATAAACATGGATTTATCCAGTCGATCATATTTAAATATCCACTAACATTCACACAGCGCCGTTTCGTCTTTATTTAAGCAAGGATGCTATGGGTAATTAACAATGGATAAAAAAACTTGAATGAATTGCCGCATGCGGTGTTTCCGGACAGATACGACCTGCAGACCTTCAAGAAAAGAGCGTACTCTTGCTTAAAAGGCCGGCAACGCATTTTGTAGCTCCTTTGGTGTGGCAAATGTCCATGGGCGGCAGTATTCACTTTCGATCAGGCAATCTGTCTGCTCGTTTGCCCCCTATCCTATAGAAGAAGAAAAAATGTATAAATTTTTATTATAAATAGTTTATATTCGTTAAATAATGACGATTGTCTCGAAATTATTTATGATTAATTAACAGTAAACTTACATCATACAGACCGCAAAAAAAATTTTTTTCGCATAGTTTATTTTACTTTCTGGAAGAAACAGTAAAAATATAATGGTTGACAGCCATGTATGGCTGACGTGGCAGCACAAAGGTTCAGGAGAAATTCAAAACATTTGCAAGCACGTAATTTACATTTCAAGACCTATCAAATCTCCAATGTTCAGTTATGGTTGTTAGCTTAAATTTCAGTTACGCAATACCAAACAATCAACTCAGACTATAAGCCTTTACTATAACATAAGTCTCGTTTGGCAACGATGAACTTGGAAACTCAATTACAAAACCTTGGGATACCGGTGAAAAGTTGCCAGCCTATCGGTTTTCTATCGGATACAATTCGGTGAGTATGCGCGTGGACTTCCTAATCATATTTCTCCCTCATCGCTCGTTTGGTCGGCCAGCTCAAGGCAATTTCACCCTTGCGCCGTTGATGGCCTTTGTTGAATCTAAATTGATGCTTACCTTCTTTGTTACTAAGTATACACGACATTTGTAGAAAGAACATTTTACAGATTTATTAGAGATTCAAAATTTACTGTACCCGTAATATGAATATGTTCATTTGTTTATTATTAATTATGATGTATGGCGGTTTTTATTTTTAACTTTAGACCCCATATTACATGCTAGTGCTTAGTTTGGGGCTAGATGACGCTGTGTGTATGTCAGTGGATATTTACTTATTTATTTAAACTCATGCTTGGAAGTAATTGTCTTCTGGAGAATTTAAAGCCTTCATAAGTTTAAGCAGACAGAAAATAATCGGACTTATACCTAGTTTAAAATCAATTGGATTTTAATCGATGACGCTCATTTTTTAAGAGGTATTCTCACTTTAATTGATAACATTTATCATCCGCTTACATTCAAAAACTCTGTCTCTCTATCTTCAAACTTTCATAGTCAACTGCTAGGTATAGGTATTCCCAATTGAAAAAACTCATCAAACAATAATATCAAATCGTCAATTTTCAAACATGTTTAACATAACATGGCTTACGCACGACTAAAACCAACCAGCACGCTTTTCCAACAAATGCATTGCGTAACTAAATTTCAAAAAATCCAGCACAAACCGAATAAATCCAGTTCTATCCGACAGACACCACAGGGTGGGTGAGCCACTTTCGGTGGCTTGTAGCGCTTGCAAATCGGCGCAGCTGCAGTTTCACACTCCGAATTCTATTCACTGGCACGGATTATATTAATGTATAAATGGATCAAACAGTGCATAGTCACTATCTGATCTCACGGTAAAGCATCATCATCATCATCAGCTCATTAACCGTATAGGGTGATTAGGCCTTAGTCGTCCACGCGAGCCCAGTGCGGATTGGGCGACTTCACACACAACCTTTGAATCTCTTCGCAGGTGTGCATGAAGGTTTCCTCACGATGTTTTCCTTCACCGTAAGAGCGTCGGATAACGTACATATATTTTCGAAAATTCGAAAAAACATTGGTACGTGTCGGGATTTGTACCTCAGTCCTCCCGTTAGGAAGGCGACATCATTGAGCCACGGACGCTCTAAACGACGGTAAAGCACTTAACTCATATTAAAGTATCATTTCATTTGCGATATTGCCTGAGCAATGGTGGCTCAATTGTAAACTGTTGACTTCCGATCTGGAGGATGCAGATTAAAATCCCGCCGCGTACCGATGTCATTTCGAATTTGAAAATGATTATGTGTACGTTTTTATCCGCCGCTCTTACAGTGAAGAAAACCATCGTAAGGAATCGAAAAATTTAAAGGTTGTGCGTGAAGTCCGCACTGGGCCCGCGTGGACGTCAAAGGCCTATACACGCTTTAAGTGTGGGCTGTTGATGATGATTGTCTGAAAAGTACCTACAATTACCGTCATCAACCTAGGTTCTGAATACAAGCTTCTGATTGCAATCAATATCCATATTAACGAATTTTGCGATAAATTATGTCCCAATACAATCACAGGTATCATGGTGCAAACCTCTAGTGGTCTCTTGTAGTACTAGTGGTCTCTTGTAGTACTAGTGTACTAGAAGGAGAAATAGAACTCATACTGACAAGAAATTCATAACTCTTAAATGTCTCGGGATACTGTATAAAAGTTTTATAATTATCACGTGTACAGACTATGTTCCAGGTAATTTTAATAAACTTCTCGAGATAAGATTTCCTTGGACCCCTAAAAATATTTTAAAAACGTAAAAACATTTATTACACAATATTTAATGGATTATCTTTATTTACATTCTAGATATCTATAATATAGTGATGCTATATGGAGTTCCAGGTTTAAGTACTAAGCATCATCAAATATAGTATACTTTTTCCGAACAAATTGCTACCTTACGAGAATAAAATCCCAGATTACTAGGTTTTATAGGCCAGTACGGACGGATGGAATCTATAAAATTGTTTTATTGTATATCCGTGCAATATTGAATTCGGTGTGGCATTTACAGTACAATTTGGTTTCTGCGGTGTCTAGCCAATGCCGGTTGTTTGCTTATTGATTAGTGCAAACTATGTAGTTGTTAATTGAGAACACCGTTACTAAAATACAGTAAAATACAGTGAGTTGCCGCATGGTATTTCCGGACAGATACGATCTACATACCTTCAAGAAAAGTGGGTACTCTTGTTTAAAAGACCGGCAACGCTTCTTGTAGCTCCTTTGGTGTTGCAAATGTGCATGGGTGGCAGTATACACTTTCCATCAGGCGATATGTCAGCTCGTTTGCCTCCTATCACATAAAAATACAGATA